>VWZO01019677.1:8290-58444 GCA_013396975.1 Bucco capensis | reverse complement strand
TTCCTTACCAGGAGGGTGGTGGAACACTGGATCACATTGCCCAGGGAGGTGGTTGAGTTCCTATCCCTGGAGGCATTCCAGGTGAGGCTTGCCAGGGCTCTGGGCAACCTGATGTAGTTGGGGATGTCCCTGCCCAGTGCAGGGGGGTTGCACTAGATGAGCTCCAGAGGTCCCTTCCAGCCCAAATGATTCTGTGATTCTGTTTTGCTGATTCAGGGAAGTGATATCGTAGCTGAGATTGTTTTTACAAGAAGACTTTGTTCTCTGTAGCCTTAAGGGCACTACCAAACTACCAGTGTAGTGAAACATGGATTAAAAAATGCCTAAGTCCTGTCTAAGCCTTTGACTCTGGTATTGCCAGCAACTGGTGGAGCTCTGACTCTTAACTTCTAATGCTGGGTTGTGGTTTTGTGCTGTCCTTGCTCTGGTGAGGATGTGCTTAGTGCTAGCTGTAGTTCTTGGCTGGCACTGAAATAGCTGGAAGGCAGTGTCCATCTCTTGGAAGGAAGGAAGGCTCTGCAGAGGGACCTGGACAGGCTAGGTGAATGGGCAATGACCAACGGTAAGAAATTCAACCAGGCCAAGTGCAGATTCTTACACTTTGGCCACAACAACCCCATGCAGTGCTACAGGCTGGGAGATGAGTGGCTGGAGAGTGGCTCAGCAGAGAGGGACCTGGGAGTATTGGTTGATAGCCGGCTGAACATGAGCCAGCAGTGTGCTCAGGCAGCACGGAAGGCCAATGGCATCTTGGCCTGGATCAAGAATAGTGTGACCAGCAGGACTAGGGATGTGATCCTCCCCCTGTACTCTGCACTGGTGAGGCCTCACCTTGAGTACTGTGTCCAGTTCTGGGCCCCTCACTTCAAGAAGGATGTTGAGGTNTGATTCTGTGATAGCCTCAGAGAGAAGCTTCTTGGTGGTGCTGCTCATGTGTCCTTCTGTTCCATCCCTGCACTTCCTTCAGCATGCCTTGCTGGAGCAGGGCTGGGAGCCCACCTCTGTGGTTAGGGTACACCATGGACATCTCCATCCTGCCCTCCTGCTCAAAGCCAGGTACACCCCAGGGGGCAGCTCCTTCCTCTGACCCTCACCCTAAGAGATGCCAACTCCTCCTGTCATGGGTATCTCCTCACAAAGAAATATATCAATGTGTTATCAGATAAACAGGAGAATGCTTTCAGTGAAGATCTAAAGACAAAGTCCTTGTCTAAGATTCTCTTGAATGACGAGAATTCTCTGAAAATAGCTTATTCTTCAAGGTCCTCAACCACCATTCTCGTGTGATACGAAACAGAGAGCCCTTGTGTGTCAGACCAGTAGCAGATGTCAGTTGAAGGACATGGGGAGTTGCAGTCAGTTCATGTGCCAGGAGAACATGCCAAGTCTGTAGCTGTGAATGAGGTTCCTGTGCGACTGTGATTCTTCTGCCTGTTCACAAACTAGGTGTTGGTGCCATTAGGTTTTACTGAAGGTGTTTGCATGGAGGTATTGTTTGAGGAGTAGTTTTGTGTGACTGAATTCCAACCTGTTGGATGTTTTGCAAGCAGTTTGCTGTGGTTATTTATTGTTTTTTGTGTGGCTGGTGTGCAGCTGAATAAATGAGTGCTCGTTCCTTCAAGTGTTGGCAAGAAGCATCTCAGAGCAGTCTCAAGTGTTGCTCTGCATCCTGACAGCTGTCCTCAACTGCATTAGGAGAGGTGAAAGAAAAGTCACTTCCAGGAAAGGAGAGAGGAAAAAAATAGTTGTCATTAATAAGTCTTGTTGGCAATTTTAGGTAATTTTTTAAAACCTTTATTTTAAGGCTCCTGACACAGCCCACCACTTCTATAGCCTTTGCTGGCCTCTCCTGGGGATCCTGCTGTGATCTGAGGTGCTGGTGGATGCTCCAGGCTGGATTGTGGCTGTCCCATCTACCCACCCAGGATGTTGGCAGGCCCAGCTTGTGCATAGCAGGAGCTGTGTACTACTCCTGGGAGCAGTGACTGCCTGTGGTGGCCCCATGAAGCTTCCTTTACTGGAAATACTATTTATTACAGCAAGAAATCATGTTAAAGACATTTAGCAGTAATGAGACCATCACATTATGTGTATGACCATCCTTGTCCTGTCTACCAGATATTTGACTATCCTACCTCTGGTAGGTCCCATCTTCCTCACAGTCACTGATACTTGTATGTGGCTGACACAGCTCTGATGCCTTTACTCACAAATGACTTGTTCTGTTGGAGCCCTCCCCGGATCTTCCTTTGTGAAGCCTAGCCATGATGATGACTTGTCCTGTTGGACTTGGGAGCTGAGTCCTTCACCAGTTCCTTGGACAGCAGGGATACATCTTCATTCCCTGTAGCCTGCTGGGATGTTCAGGAGCTAGTCCTGACAAGCACTGTGCCCCTTCAGCTTGTGAGGCAGAAGCACTGTCGTTCCCTTCAATTCCTCTTATGTGCTCTCTCTTGAAGCTGTTGGGATGCACCCTGTGAGGACAGAGGCAGCAGCACCTTCATTGTTTTGGTCACTGCACCTACAAAATGTTAGAAGTTGTTACTTAGAGACCATTCTGCTGCAGTTCTGTTGCATCCCATCACCACCACCTCCCTCTTCTGAGAGCACTCATGAGAGCATGAGCAAAACTGCAGTTCTCCAGGCTCAGGGAAAAGTGGCTGGAAAGCTACCCAGCAGAAAAGGACCTGGGAGTGCTGCTCAACAGTAGCTGAACATGAGCCAGCAGTGTGCCCAGGAGGCCATGAAGACCAACAGCATCCTGGCTTCCATCAGCACTAGTGTGGCCAGCAAGACTAGGGCAGGGATCATCCTCCTGTACTTGGTACTGGTGAGGCCACACCTCAAATCCTGGATTCAGTTTTGGGTGCCTCACTTCAAGAAGGAGGTTGAGGTGCTAGAGTATGTCCAAAGAAGGTCAGCAAAGCTGTGAAAGGTCTAGAGCACAAGTGTTATGAGGAGCAGCTGAGGGGACTGGAGTTGTTTAGTCTGGAATAGAGGAAGCTCAGGGGAGACCTTCCTACTCTCTACAACTCCCTGAAAGGAGATTGGAGTGAGGTGGGGGTTGGTCTCTTCTCCAAAGTAACAAGTGATAGAACAAGAGGAAATGGCTTCAAATTGTGCCAAAGGAGCTTCAAGTGCACCAGAGGAGGTTTCGATTGGATATTAGGAAAATTTTTTTCACTAAAAGAGTTGTAAAGCCACGGCCCAGGCTGCCCAGGGCAGTGATGGAGTCACTATCTGTGGAAGGACTGAAGAGATGCGTGGATGTGGTGCTGGTTTCACAGGGTTTAGTGGTGATTTGGCAGTGCTGGATAACAGTTGGACTTGATGAACTAAGAGGTCTTTTCCAACCTAGATAATGCTGTGATTCTCTTCTGTGAAAATGCATATTTCATATGGGCTATGAATTCCCAAACTGAGTGGATTTGAGGCTTTAAGGACAATTAGCTTTTATGATTCTGTGTATGGCATGTGGCTCTGGACCAGCATGGGACTCAGAGGGCAGTGGCCTTCCCCACTGGGTAGCATTTCGGTGTTGATTTAAGCCTGGTGAAGGAGCTGGAGGGGAAGCCATATGAGGAAAGGCTGAGGGAACTGGGACTATTCAGCCTGAAGAAGAGGAGACTCAGGGGTGACCTTATCGCCCTCTACAACTACCCGAAGGGAAGTTGTAGTCAGGTAGGGGTTGGGCTCTTCTCCATGGCAGCTAGTGACAGGACAAGAGGCCATGGCTTGAAGCTGCAGCAGGGGAGGGTTAGACTGAACATTAGGAAGCACTTCCTCACGCAGAGGGTGATTGGACTCTGGAATAGGCTGCCCAGGGAGGTGGTGGAGTCACCATCCCTGGAGGTGTTTAAGGTGGCATGGTTTAGATGTTGTGGTCTATTGGGTCATAGGCTGCACTTGATGATCCTGGGGGTCTTTTCCAGTCTTCGTGATTCTGTGATTCTGTGTGATTCTGTGATTCTTTCCAGGAAAGAGGAGGTGTTCACAATGATACTGTTCATTTAGCAAACCTTTGGAGTGACTAGTGCCCTGTGATCCTGATCAGTGTAACTTCCTCCCCTCAGGCAGCAGATCAGCATCCCCACTAGGGAGTTTTAGTGGCAGTAGGGCAGCATGTCTAAACAGCCACGAAGGGAATGATGCACAAAGCCCAGTGTGGGGAAGCCAAGCATTGGCAATGTGGTGGGCTCCTGCCCAAGACAGTGTTCCAAGTGAGCTGGAGGCACGGGGACCAGCAGGCACAAGAGGAGCTGAGACGAGCAGGGCTCTCTCTTGGTTAGCAAGGACTACAACAAGCAGATGTATTACTTATTTATGCAGCCTGGCTCCTGGTGTGACGGAGTGCGGCACAAAAGCTCAAATGACAGTAATTAGAACAGATCTGCACGCAGTGACCCAGAGAAAAGGGAAAACCCAGGGAGGTAATCATGAGTGAAGGAGGCAATGCCAGCCACAAAATGGTGAGGGTTACAGTTGGAATGAGCAAACGAGCTCCTAAAGCAAACTAGCTCCTGGAAATCCCATTAATGATGACAAATATCCAGCTCCAGGATTCAGGAAGTAGCACAGGGAACATCTGTTCAGGTAACTAATGAGGACGAATCCCATTGCTGTGTGCAAACACTGCCTGTTCCTGTGTTTAAGAGGAGCCTGGTAGTGCAGAGCTCCTGCTCAAACTGCTCACTGTCATTACAGTGCTAACAATTATCATCTTCTCTGTGGCTGGGGATTATTGAACACCTGCCTCCCAGCATCAGCTGCAGCGTGGCACCACAAGCACTCCAGCAACAGCAGTGCTGGGGGAAACCCACCTTCTTGGCTTTAAGGATGATAGATTACTGAGGAGTTCTGTGTTGATGAGCCCTCTGGAATGGGCAAGATTCCAGTCAATTCAAGTTGGGATTCTGTTCTAATTCTCTCACTGCTCCATCCAGCTATTGGAGGTCAGGTTTTAAATCCCAACAAATTTTTGTCCTCTGAAGTTTCTTGAAACTGTTTTGGGTTTGTTTGCTTTAAAAGAGGAGGCCCAGCTTGTGAGCTGAAAAAGACCTCAGAGACTGTCTGAAGATGGTTTTGATTGCTCTCAGTTGAGAGAAAGGGACTTCTTTGACATCCCTGACCTGTAGGCATCCAGCACAAATAATTTATAGCCATAAAAATAACCCAGAGAAAGAGTCCTGCTCATCCAGGAAAGCTGGGAGGGTTGGACTAGCTTTGGACTTGGCAGTCCTGTTGATTTCATGAAGTCTTCTGGTTGGCTTTGATTTTTGTGAAGATAACTGGAGGGGGATCAGACTCCCAGCTTGTCCAGGGACATGTGGGATCTTGTATGCTTTTGGAGGCCAGGCTTGCAGCCTTGCCTTTTGCATCCCTGGTAACAAAACAAGTTGGAAGGGACCTCTGAGGATCATCTAGTCCAATCCCTCTGTTAAAGCAGGGTCACCTAGAGCAGGTTGCCCAGGATCATGTCCAGCTGGGTTTGGAATCTCTCCAGAGAAGAAGACTCCATAACCTCTCTGGGCAGCCTGGGCCAGAGCTTTATCACCCTCAGAGAATAAGCACTGCTAACTCTGGCTCTGCTCTTCTCCAAACTAAGCAGCCCCAGGGCTCTCAGCCTTTCCTCCTTACAGAGAAGCTCCAGTCCCCTTAGCATCTTGGTAGCCTCCATTGGATTTTCTCCAGTAGTTCCTTGTCTCTCTTGAACTGGAGAGCCCAGAACTGGACCCAGTACTCCAGATATGGCCTCCCTAGTGCAGAGCAGAGAGGCAGGAGTACCTCCCTTAACCTACTGGTCACACTCTTCTCATTGCATCCCAGGAGTCCATTGGCCTCCTTGGCCACGAGGTCACTTTGCTGGCTCCTGGTGAACTTGTTGTCCACCACCACTCCCTGTTCCCTCTCCATGGAACTGTTTTCCAGCAGGTCAGTGTTTAAGTTGTCCTGGTACACTGTCTGAGCTCCTTTGGTACAGGAAAATAATGACCATTTGGTCAGAGTTGCCCCTCAGGCAGAGAACAAACTGTGTCAGGAGTGCCAGGCTTTAAGTGGATGGGGAGATGATCTCAGGCTGATCCGTGTGTGCAGGGGCTGGCAGTTGTTCAGGGCTGGGTCAGATGCTTTTCCAGGGCTTTATTCATGTGTGAGACCCATTCATGTGTAAAGGGAAATGGCATTGCACTGGAAGCACTGTGCACGAATCAAACACTCCAACACAGCTCTCCCTGGGCTTCTGCTCACTGGAGCCATCTTCTGAGCAACAGCTCAGGGAGTCCTGCTCTCACCAACACCTTCAAAAGCAGCAGCTTTTGCCCTCAAAATGTTTTCAGTTCCTATGTGGTTGAGGTTATTCCACAGCCTGGGAAGTGAAAGTTCCAAACCATGGTGATCATTCCTTCCAGCAGTTGGCATGGGCTGGACATGACCACAGTGAGATGAAGAAGGATCAGTGGGTGGGCTTGGGTCAGGCACCAGAAGTAGGAAGATCTGTTTGAAAAGAACCAGAGTGAAAAGAAATCTGAGCAACTCTGGTGTGCTCTGGGAATTCATAAGCATGCGTAGGGATTTCCTGGGGATTTGAGGGCAAGTTTTATATCAGGGATTAGTCTGGTGGTGGTGGTGTTTGGACAGCAGGAGATGAAGTGACTGGTGCAGCCCTGTCACCCCTAATGAATGAGGGTGGAAGCAGCTCCATGAATCTTGGCTGATGCTGGATATGAGCCCCTTGGCACCAGGACTAATGATGGAGGAAATTAAGCAGGAACTCCCTGTCTGGAGATCTCCTGTGTTTTGTAAAGCACCTCTGGACCTGTTGAGAGACAGAAATCTGCTGCAGGCTACCATAGCTGGAGGCTGAGGCATGTGCCCACCCCTGTGGGAATCACAAACATTTTGAGGACAAAAGCTGCTGCTTTTCAGGGTGCTGGTGAGAGCAGGACCACCCAAGCAATCATTCAGAAGTTGGCTCCTGGGTAATTTTCTCCATCATTGGTCCCAGTGTCAAGGGGCTTGTATGGTCATTGTTGTTGACCTCAGCATCCCTGGCATGGTGACACACCATGAGAGAGCTCTGGGGCAGCCTGACTTGGCCATCTTGGCCGTGAGGAATAACCCAGCAGCAATGGCTATGGGGCACAACCACCTGGGACAAGAGATAACAATAGGAATAGGTGAGTGTGAGGGATTGTGAGCTCTTCCCCAAAGGCCACAGCGTGTATACACGGGCTAAGAAAGATACGGTGAGCAGAGAAGTGTATCAACTGCAAGTGCAGGACCACAATTAAACAGCAAAGGCTGTTGCCTGGGTCAGGATTTCTTGGCTGGAGCATGGTGTGCAGAAAGCACCTTAGAGAGAGCAAGGTGTGATCCCTTTGATCCCCAGAGCAGCGTGAGCTGTGTTGGCAGGACCTGATGCCATCCCTGTGCAGGCAGAGCCTGCCTGCTGTCCTCCCTGGGGATTGTCCACTACAACAAGACTCCAGGATTTCTCTCTTGGCTCTAGTTGCTCACCCAAGGCAGTGAGTGCAGCAGGACAAACCTGCAGGAAGGGAGAACTGGAAGAGATCCTGCTTCTTCTCTATTGTTTTATGCTGTTAATAGGGGAAAAAAAGTATATTAATGTAAAGTGTGTTCAATGTTTCAGAAGTACCAGGGCTGGACTGGGACCCAGCACATATGGAGAACAAAGCATGTCAGTGAGTCCCTTGTCTCCAGGCTGGCTGACAACCCTCTGTTCTGGCTAATTTTTGGTGTCATCAATCACAAGTACCAAGAGAGCAGCATCACAGTGCCCTGTGTGACACTGCAGAGCTCATTGAATGACCTATTAGTGTTTCCAGTTAATTCTGGTGACATATTTATAGCAGGGAGATCTACAACACCCATTTCCTAAAGGACACATCATGGTTTGACATCAGATTAAGTTATAGAGTACCTTCTCCTGGCTGGATCAATGAGTAGAGTCAAACAGCCTCGTCTACATGCAGATGAGGAGGATTAAATTTAAATCAGTGAATGTCAGTAATGGCTGGTTTTTTCTCCCCAAGGGGAGAATAGGCAGGGAAAAAAGTTCCATCATTAATAATTGAAGTTTATAGAAGGAGGAAAAAAAATTAAGGTATCATATACCACTCCTGCAGATAATGGGGCCCTGCTTTTGCTGATAATTCTGTCTGGCAGACAAGTGCTAAAAAATTATTATGATTATCACTGTATTTCTGAATCTGTTATGAATCTTCTGCAGTGGTAGAATATTTTAACCAATACCCTTTTGCAGCAGAACTGAAAATACTATTGGTAGCACCAAGAATACCCATGGAAAAACACTGACCAATGAGTTGAAAATGAGACTTTATATCATTTGTCAAAATGAGGAGAATAACAAGGCGTGGGCTTTGTAAAGCAGGATAATGGGAGTGAGTGGCCGTTTCCCTTGCCAGCACCCACCACAGAGAATGCTGGAGGATGTGGAAGGGCACTGGGAGCTTTCCTGCACTTACCCTGCAGCAATGGTCACGGTGGAGACCATTCACATTGAAGCTGTTTGCAAGTGATGCTCCAAGAGGCTAAGGCTGCCCAGTCCAAGAAGGACACAGAGGCATTAGAGTGTGTGCAGAGAAGGGCACAGAAGGTGGTGAGGGCTCTGGAGCACAAGTCTTATGAGGAGCAGCTGAGGGCACTAGGGTTGGTTAGTCTGGAGAAGAGGAGACTTAGGGGAGACCTTATCTCTCTCTACAACTCCCTGACAGGAGGTTGGAGTGAGCTGGGGGTAGGTCTCTTCTCCAGGGTTAACAGGGAGAGGACAAGAGGAAATGACCTCAAGTTGCAGCAGGGGAGGTTTAGATTAGATATAAGGAGAAATTTCTTTACAGAAAGGGTTATTAAGTCTTGTCCCAGGCTGCCCAGGGAGGTGGTGGAGTCACCATCCCTGGAGGGGTTTAAGAAATATTTAGATGCTCTACTCAGGGCCATGGTTTAGTGGTATGTTAGTGCTAGGTATGGTTGGACTTGATGATCTTAGAGGTGTCTTCCAACCTTTGTGATTCTATGATTCTGTGAAAAGACCTCCAGAAACACTTAGAAAGGACCTTGTTGAAGCCATTCATAAGGCAAGGTGCAGAAATGCAAAAGCTGTGTTTCTGTAGGGCTTTTCCTTCTTTTTTATGTTTTCCAGGGAAAGCTCCAAGTGGTGGCACTGGGTTTACATGAGCAAGCCATGCCTGCTGGGCATGTTGGTGGGCAAACTGGTTCCCACCATACGTCTGTAAAATCTTTTGGTCTCTTGTCATTGCTGCTACTCTTTACACTGCCAATAATTTCTCCAGGCTGCAAAGCACTAGAGGTCGTGGTGCTCTACGATGAAGTTCTGGGCTTCACACTCACTCGCCGTCTGAGAGCCTTAATCCCAGCAAGCATTCAGACACCAACAGCTTGTGTAAATCAAGCAGGAAATACTCCATGAAACAAAGTGAGCATGAATTTCTAATTAACTCAATTTGCAACTGGCCCACACAAGTTAAAGGGCATGTGATTTATCACCTGTCAGTAAAACTGTTGGTTGTAGCCTGTGCTTTCAGTGTTATGGTGTGATGCTGTGGAGTTAAAGGGCATCTAATTTATCACCTGACTCCCAACCATGCTAGTTAAAGCCATCACGACTGGGATGGCAGAGTCCCTACGTTCCCTTTTTCACCAAACAGCTATTTGCTAGGTTAGTTCTCCAGCAGAGAGATGTAGAAGAACTTTGTTTCAATAAATATACATCAATAAAGGAAAGTTACAGGAAGAAATGCTTTTCCCCAGCTGAAAGGCATGTGGGAGAGGAGCCTGTTTGGCCAGCGCCAGGTGGCTCCAACAAGTATGTTGGAGGGTGGGAGCCCTCTTCACAGGGCTTCGTGTCTGATGATGGCTAAAACACCATGCTGGCCTCCCTTTTCTCATTTGCGGTTCACAGCCTTTGCCTGAGTGCTTGATTTGCAATAGTGTTGAGGTCCAAACAGAGCCCAGTGATAATTAATCAGATCTGCGAATGGTCGTGGGTGCACACTTGACTTAACTCCTCTTCTTTGTGCCAGAAATTTAAGTGGGTACACTGAGACTAGACTTTAGGAAGCCCCATTAATTCCAGGCTCTTTCCTAGATATTAGGAACTTTGGTTGTGCGTGTTGGCCCTAGAGCTTAAGCTTTTAGTACTTATGAAAACTAGATCCTTCTTACCGCTAGCAAAAAGATCATGGAATCACAAAGGTTGGAAGACACCTCTAAGATCATCAAGTCCAACCATACCTAGCACTAACATACCACTAAAACATGGCCTTAAGGAGAGCATCTAAATGTTTCTTAAACACCTCCAGGGATGGTGACTCCACCATCTCCCTGGGCAGCCTGGGACAAGACTTAACAACCCTTGCAGTAAAGACATTTCTCCTTATACCTAATCTAAACCTCTCCTGCTGCAACTTGAGGCCATTTCCTCTTGTCCTCTCCCTGTTAACCCTGGAGAAGAGACCTACTCCCAGCTCACTCCAACCTCCTGTCAGGGAGTTGTAGAGAGAGATAAACTCCCCCCTGAGTCTCCTCTTCCCCACACTAACCAACCCTAGTTCCCTCAGCTGCTCCTCAGCACACTTGTGCTGCAGACCTCTCCCTAGCCTCATTGCCTTCCTCTGGACACACTCCAATGCCTCTGTGTCCTTCTTGGACTGAGGGGCCCAAAACTGAATACAGTATTGAAGGTGTGGCCTCACCAGTGCTGAGTACAAAGTATGTGTGGAGGTATGAGGAGCCTCACACAAGCTGTACATTGTAGTGTGGATAAAACCGGCCCATTCCCTGCTGGAGGTTTTGGTGCAGAAATTTCAGTGCAATTTAAGCATGACCAAGTCAGCCCAGTAATCTCCATAGGTCAGATGCTGGTTTCCAGGGGGCCACATAGAAATCTCTGGGAGCTAACTGTTTGTTGTACATGGAAAGATTGGCCAAACTGAATTCCACCCTTTGGTATCAATTGGTTCTTGCAGTTGTCACCCTGTATTTTTGTGTCCATGTTCTCTTTTGTGACCTGTTAGACTCAAGGAAATTTTTGAGTCTTAGATGCTTTTCTCAAGTTTTAGATGCTCTCTGAGAAAAAGCAGCTGCTGCTAGAAGTAGAGTAGGTGTATTTCTGCTCTTCCTTTTGAGCTCCCACTGAAGCAGTGGTCCTGCCAGTCATGGGAGCTGGGTGAAATACTTCTTCCTAGCTTCCTTGTGACCTCAAATGGTCACAGGACCCTTTGGGTAGCCTATCACCTTCTCAGGTTTGATATAATCTGCCACAGCTTCCCCATCAGGTGTAGTGTTTAGTGCTGTAAATGCATGATTTGAAGGCTGTGAGAAATGATGCCACCACATTTGATACAGTTTGGGTCCTCCAGGATATACACCTGTTATGTCTGGATCATTTTAACCATGGCTTGCCATTAAATGTTAGGATAGATGGGAGTGGGTTTTGTGACAGNTGTGCCTTTTGCAACCACTCTTGTCTATCTCGTAGTGGCCTTTTCAGCCATCAGCACGTTTGTCAGGAACATGGGTAGAGCCCTCCCCCGATCTTCGTTCGCGAAGCCTAGCCATGACTGAGTAAAAAATATTGACAACTTTTCTGTGAATGTTTGTGTGTGCAGTTGTTGCTGTTGGATGCACCAACAAGAGGATCAGCTGGAAAGCTCTATGGACCACAAAAACCTCATTAAATAATGTCTGGAAATACAGGCAAGAGATATGGTAAAACATGAGGCTCTTGAGGAAAGTCTTTTAAGTGGGCTTTAATTACCAAGCTCAAAACATCTCCTAACCCAATGCTGAGTAGAAGTCAGTGTTGACTGAAAGGGTTGGATGCCAGAGTTGATGTTTCAGCTGAATTGGTTCCTGGCTGAGGTCTCCCAAAAGACCTCAGGTGACGAGGTGGCGGGAAGCCATGTTCTTCACCTTGTGCCTCCTCATCCTGTGGTTGTGGGTGAGCTAGAGCAACACTGAAAGGTTCCATGAAGGGCAAGGGGTGAAGCTCTGCCTCCCCACATCCAGTTCATCAGCCTGCTCTTCTCCTGGGCCTTCCTGTGCAGTCTTGCTTTGCTAGCTTGACTGTTTTCATACGTGCTTCTATTTGACCTGGCCCTCATGCTCCCCAGGACCCAGATGTCAAGATTTAGTTACTATGAGGTTTGTTGTTAAGTTTTCAGCCTGCCTTTTTCTTTCTGCTCCTCTCCTGAGTGTTTTGCAAGTCTGGGTAATTATTAGGGCAACCAGAGTGCCCTACTAGCGAAGGAAATACTCCATCAGCTTTATATCTTTTATACATAAAACCAGAAGTCCATTGGGGCCTTTCAGGTATCCTGGGTCTGAGAGGGGGTGGAGGAATGAGAAATGGGCAATGCGATAGCGTTTTGCTCCTGCCTCAGCTGAAGGATGGAAGGAAGCAAAGTAACATGTGTATTTGACAGGGAATACTTTGTGTACTGCTGTAATCTGTTGATCTGAAAATTAAATCACTTTCTTCTTCATCTTCTGTGCCATTGATCTTGGAGTCATTACTGAAAGTACAAGCTGTCACGGTGACATGTCCCTGTGCCTCACACAACCCTCACGGAGGAGAACATGCATCAGCAGATGCTTTTATTCACAGGAATCAAATCTAGGTTGTGCTTGCCCCCAGACCATGGTAACTGTGAGGAAAAGAAAAAGAAATGAGCTGGAAGACTCTTACAAATCCTGTTATTTTCCCTAATACCTTTTCCCATGGTTGATTTTCTTGCTGCTGACTCGCATGCAGTAGGGTTTGCTCTGCTGCTGGCTTTGGTGGCTCCAGGAAGTTGGGTACCTGTGGCTGGGAAGAGCTGGTGGAAGCAGGACTGTAGTGGGGAGCAGGAGGGTGTCCATAGAAAGCAACTGCTGCCTGATCCCTGTGCTCCAGATCCTCCAACCCTGGACTTCATTGGGGCATGTTCAGCAGGAGGGGTGCAGAGAGAAAGTAGGGACTCAGTGTGTGTGTGCATACACATGTATGGTTCTGTGTGTGGGTTTGTGGCTATATCTATCTATCTATGTGTGGACATAAGTAAACAAAATATGTGTGTGAATTTGTGTGTGTGTGTGTGTGTGTGTGTATGCATGCACATATAACTTCCACAATACTTTAGCCCTTCATGGAACCTTTCAGTGTTGCTCTAGCTCACCCACAACCACAGGATGAGGAGGCACAAGGTGAAGAACATGGCTTCCCGCCACCTCGTCACCTGAGGTCTTTTGGGAGACCTCAGCCAGGAACCAATTCAGCTGAAACATTACCTCATTTACTCTGTTTTCTAATTGTAGAAACAATTTGAGATGCTTTAAAGCTGCAGAGTAAAATGAAAATTGAGGAAGTCCACTGTTAAACTTAAGCAATCAGTTTATTTAAGCACTTGATATAGTCTATGATTCTATGATTTGCTCTGCAAACAGAATTCAAGGCAACCTTACATTTTTAGATAGAAGCAATTGGAATTACCATCCCTGGAAAAGTTCAAAAAACATGTAGCTGTGGTGCTTGAGGCCATGGTTCAGTGGTGAGCATAGAATCATAGAATCACAGAATGGCCAGGTTGGAAGGGACCCTAAAGATCATCTAGTTCCAACCTCCCCGCACTGAGCAGGGATGCCAATCACTAGCCCAGGTCACCCAGGGCTGCATCCAGCCTGGCCTTGAACACTGCCAGGGATGGAGCATCCACAACCTCTCTGGGCAACCTGTGCCAGTGCCTAACCACTCTCTGGGTAAAGAACTTCCTCATAATCTCCAATCTAAATTTCCCCTCCTTCAGCTTATAACCATTCCCCCTTGTCCTATCACAGTCTGAGCATGGGAGCGTTGGGTGGACAGCTGGACTCAATGATCTCAGAGGTCATTTCCAATGATAATGATTCAAGGATTCTATGATATATTTTTGTCCCCCCCTTCACCAGCTTCCTGTTTATTTCCTGACATCCCTCCTGGGGATTGCTGCCTTGGTGCCTTCACTGCAGGGACAATGCTACCAAAACACCCTATGGTAGCACCGTGCATAGGGACTGTGCCTGAAGCCCTTTGCACTTCTCTCCATGCAGGTCCCTCCATCATGTCAGAGAAAGCACAAGCTGTAGTTGATAAACTGCTGGTTAAGGAGGACATGGGTTTTGGAGAAAGTGTCCCAGCCCTGCTATCCGTTGTGGCAGGAGTCGTCATGCGCACCGTGCCACCACCTCTCCCTGGCACCGTCTCCTAGTGTGTCTGCTCTCAGCTTCCCAGAGAGGAGCTTTTGTGCTGCTCTTTATTTAAAATCCTCTCCTGCTGGTTTAATCCAGCTGTGATTGGACCTTTAGAAAGCTCAGTCTGCTTTGGGGATGCAGGCAGTGTGAGACCTGAGCATGGCCAGGGAGTGATGCACCAGCGAGGGGAATAGATGAAAGGAAAGTGGGTATGGAAAACATTGGCCAAATCAACACAGCACTGATAGTTAGAATTGAATCTTCCAGTGGCCTGGCAGTTGTTTCATCCCATCTAATAGCTATGACACCAGGATGGACACAGTACCAAACAGCACAGCCTCGTTCCACTGTGCCTGTAATGCTGCTTCCTCTGCACCATCAGCCCTCCTCCACAACTGCTGGATGGTTTTCCACTGTCAAGCAGGTGCCAGAAAATCAGCCCCACCACTGTTCCCACAAGTACAGAGCATGGCCCTGGGAAGCAGAGCGGGCAAGGAGCAGGCCCTGCCCTGCCTGCATGCTTGGGGCTTGGTGTATCCCACTGGTGGGAGGGAGAAAGAAGAGGGAAGGTGAAAGAAACAGTAATATTTTTACACTTACTGTAACTCTGATTCAGTTTAATATTTCATTAATTATTGTTTTGTCATGTTAGGAGCCTGGGGAAGAAAATATTAATCACAGAGTTTGCTGTGTGCTCTTTCAGTAAGTAAATTAATTTCAGATGGGAAATCTGTTTGTGTGGCTATTGGGCTCCTTCCTGCTGTCGGCAGGGTAGCTCGCTGTGCTTCCCAGCACCCCACTGAGCCCTGGGCCAGCCCCTGGCTCAGGGGCTTCTGGGCAAGGTTTGGTTGCAGCATTTGCAACCTGCATCTTTTAGGTCCCATTTGGTTTCCTTTTGCTTGCTTTTGTTTTCTTCTTGTTCTTTAATGATATCCCCACTCTCCACACAATCCAAAATCACTGCTCTCCAGCCACCCAGCTGTATCTCCTGGGGTACAGGGCTGCACCAGGGACACTTCCTGCTGTCTACTATCAGCATTTGCCAGCTCTTGGCACTGGGGAGGTTCCAATGACACATCATCATAGAATCATAGCATTGCTTCCGTTGGAAGAGAAGTTTAAGCACGTGGAGTCCAACCATTAACCAGTACTGCCAGGTCACCACTAAACCATGTCCCTCAGCACCACATCTCCATGGCTTTTAAACCCCTGCAGGGATGGTGACTCCACCACTGCACTGGGCAGCCTGGGCCAGGACTTGACAACACTTTGGGGGAAGAATTTTTTCCTAATGTTCAACCTAAGTCTCCCCTGACACAACTTGAGGCTGTTCCCTCTTGTCCTATCATCTGTTGCTTGGGAGAAGAAACTCATATTACTTTTATAAATCAAAGTCAGTATTGCTTTGTCAAGGAGAAGAGCTCTCAAGTAGATCTGATTAATGGCATGCACCATGCTGCCCCTCACCCATGTCCAGAGAAGGACAATGAGGCTAGTGAGAGGTCTAGAGCACAAGTGTTGTGAGGAGCAGCTGAGGGAACTGGGGTTGGTTAGTCTGGAGAAGAGAAGAGTCAGGGGAGACCTTATTGCACTCTTCAACTCCCTGAAAGGAGATTGGAGGGAGATGGGGGTAGGTCTTTTCTCCAGGGTTAACACTGACAAGAGGAAATGGCTTCAATTTGCAGCAGGGAAGGTTTAGATTGGATCTTAGGAAAAATTTCTTCACTGGAAGTGTTGTTAGGCATTGTCCCAGGCTGTCCAGGGAGGTGGTGGAGTCACCATCCCTGGAGGTATTTAAGAAGCATATAGATGTGGTATTCTGGGCCATGGTTTAGTGGCATGGTGGTGATAGGTTGATGGTTGGACTTGATGATCTTAGAGATTTTTTCCAACCTTAATGATTCTGTGTTTCTGTGATTATTCCCTTCCTTTCTTAAAAGCTATGAGGAACAGTGTTCACCATGTACAGATTAGAGCAGGTTCATCTCAGCTACTGATAGCAAACTTCCCAGGTGCTTACTTTGGGAAAGGGCTTTGCATCCTTTCTCACTTCTGGAGTCCGTGACCCCAGACAGAAATAAACATCATCTAACTGTTCCTACTCTGAGTTATTTCAGGCAGCATCACCAAGTAACTGACTTTCAGAGGTCTGTGAATGTGTGTGTGTATAAAACAGTAGATCTCAGTGAGATAATCAATTATATGCAAGAGGAAACCAGAACTTTTTCCATTGGTTTTATCAGATATTGTGGTCAGTCAAGGCAATTCAAGGCAGCCTGGAGCCCTATTGCATTCATTCTTGCTCTAATCACTCCATCTCTGTTTACCATATTCAGTTAAAGTGGCTTGTTTGCTACATCCGCCCTGCTGCCAAAATAACCTCATTTACTCTTGCAAACAGTTTCTGGTGCTGCTGCCTTGGTGTTCCTGCCTTGCAAATGTATTCTTGGCCACAGCCCTGAGGTTTGGATAGATTGTTCTTTGAATCCTGCCGTGGGGTTGATTGGTTGGCATTCTCATTCACTTTCAAATGCAGTTTGAATGAGGGAGGTTGTTGAGCTAGTTTTCTGTTTGTTTGTTTGTTTGTTTGTTTTGTTTGGGCTTTGCTTTTCCCTGCTGTGGAGCTGAAGAGTCTGAGCTCAGAGCTGCTTCACTGGGGGGTTGGGGCTTTGTTGGGTTTCTGTGGTTGCCATTGTTTGTGTTGTTTCTGCAAATTTCATCTTTGAACAGAAAACTGTTAAAAATACTCAAGTCACTGCTTGATGGAAAGTTGGGTTCAGAGTTGGGCAGGAGGCTGCTACCACTGCAGCAGCAGATGCTAAGGGTTTGCCTGCAGAGCATGCAACCATCAATAACCAGCAGCCTCAGCTCTGTGGAGCTTTGTCCTTCCAGTCATTCCCTCTTGCCCCTTGTTTTTTATTGAATCACAGAATCATGTAGATTGGAAAAGACCCTGAAATCATCAAGTCCAACCATTAACTAGCACTGCCAGGTCATTACTAAACCATGTCCCTCAGCATCACATCTACACATCTCCTCAATTCCTCCAGGGATGGTAACAACACCACTTCCCTGGGCAGCCTGGGCCAGGCTTTGACAGACCATGCAGCAAAAAAACTTTTCCTAGTATCCAACCTAACGCTGCCATGGCACAACTTGAGACTGTCTCCTCTTGTCCTATCACTTGTTCCTCAGAAGAGACCAATCCCTACCTCACTTCAACCTCCTTTCAGGGAGTTGGAGAGAATAAGAAGGTCTCCCCTGAGCCTCCTTTTCTCCAGAGGAAACAGCCCCAGTTCCCTCAGCTGCTTCTCACAACACTTGTGCTCTAACTCCTTCACTAGCTTTATTGACCTTCTCTGGACACAGTCCAGCACCTCAATGTCCTTCTTGTACTGAGAGACCCAAAACTGAACACAGGATTTGAGGTGTGGCCTTACCAGTACCAAGTATGGGAGGATGATCCCTGCCCTTAGTTCTGCTGTCTGCATGAGTGCTGATGCAAGCCAGGATGCTGTTGGCCTTCTTGGAAAGAAAGGAAACCAGGCCAAATGACCCAAAGCTGGGGTTTTGCCTTGCATTCTCTTTGCTATGGCTCAGCCCCAGTGCCATCCCTTCTGAAGAACATTGCTGCTGCTGGTTACTTCATCGGTGGTGGATGACGCTAAGGCAAAGAATTATGTCATACACCCAGCTCTGCTGCTCATCTTTTGCGTGTTGTTGATGCAACCACAGTTCACAGAATCATAGGATTCCTGGTCACCCTTTAAATGGTGAATATGGTGAGAAGGTCTCCCCTAAGTCACCTTTTTTCAAGGCTGAGCAAACCCACTTCTCTTAGCAGTTCCTCATTTAGCAGCTTCTCAGTCCTTTGATGGTGTTTGTGACCCTTCTCTGGATTCTTTCCAGCCTGTCCACATCTTTTTTGTACAGTGAGGACCAAAACTGAACGCAGTATTCCAGATGTGGCCTAACCAGTGGTGAGTAGAGAGGGATAATGTCTCCTCAGCATTGTCATAATTACCTTTTCCTTACTAAATAGTGATATGCAGCAGCTCCCTGATCCCCAAGGACTGTGTGTTGCTCTGTTGCCTGTCATCACACCTGGGATGGGGTGAGCAGCCAGTACTGAGCATCAGGACACTGGACCTCATGATGAGATTCTGTCTCCTTCCTGGGCACCTGGGTATGCTCTCCTCCCTCCCAGCCAGGCTTTATCCTCCTGGCTGAGGCAGTTGAGGTACACCATGGCTTGGTGAAAAGGAAGAGCTTTGTCTCCTTGAAGCTCGGGAAACAGCTGTGGAAACAAAGCCTCCAAACCAACCTGAAGCAGGGACAGGTTTCTAGTGCTTTTGAGTTTCTCATGCTTCTTGGTTCAGAATGTAATTTGAGTGCCCTGGAATGAATTGTCTTGTGAACACTGTGAGGGTTTTCTTGGTTGCTTATGTGGGGTGTGTGTGTGAAACTTCTCAAAGGTATAAACCAAAAGCCAGAAGTAATTTGTCCCCTATTGTTTTCCCATAAGTATATCTTCTGCTTCGAGATAGATCAGTACTTTTTTAGCCTGGCATGCTGTGACATTCTGCTTTCAGGGATCAAAGCCTTGAGTTGTTTCCCTGTGAATCTGGCCTCTGATCCAGTCCCAAGTGGAAGCTGCATCTGCAACACAAAACTTGTTCTTTGGAGATATGAGCCTGAGGTGGCAGGACATGGCTTTGGCTGCAGAGGGTTTCTCCTTCCAGTGTGTGGGTGAACTCCACTCCTCACAGGAGCAGCATGGGACCTCTCATTGCTGTGCTGTATTTTACACATGAGGAAACTGATAGCCTCTAGATGACCCCATTTTAGGTGAAATTAGAGCAGTTTTCCCCAGTCCACTGGGGTCCTGACCAGCACACAACAGCAGCCTCTGTGCCAGGGACTCCTATCCCTGCATGGAACCATTTCCCAAAGTTAATGATTTTGTATGTCATAGTCAGGACTCTTCCACCTCCTTTTTTTGATGAAACAGAGTCTTTTCCATTTTCCTTCTATGGAATATCTCCATATTTTGAATGTCCTCTCTTGCCCCAGGGCCTTTGTTTCCCGTCCTTCTCCCTTTGTTTTCCCATCTCTCTCCTCTGAGAAGGAAGTGAGTGGAGCTGAATTCAGCCCCTGAAGCAAGTGTGTGCTGACAGGGTGGTAACTACATCACAGCATTTTCTCTTTCATTTTCTGACCTGTTCTTTTTGCACTCTATCGTTCTCATAGAGCTATGCTTGCAGCAGAAGTTTCCATGGGGTGGTTGACATGATAGTTGGTCTCACCGTTTAATGCTTGGTTAATTTAAAACCTACTGAAGTCGAGAAGGATTTCCAGCCACTCCTTCCTGCAGGGCCTGTTCTGCCTTTGTCAGTGTAGCGTTTCTCCAAGCCTTCTGCTTGGTTAGGTGGCTCTGAAATTCTCAAGACTTCCTCATTTGTAATTAACCTAAATAATGTTCCTCTCATCTGCAAACTTTCACTGTGCAGCCTAGTTTCCAGGCCATTAATACAGATATTAAGCATCAAGAGACGTGGTTAAATACTTCTGTGGTGTATTGCTAATTATTTTAATCTTGAAGAATGAGTCATGTGCTCAGTCTTGTTGTGGCCCTCACCAGGGTCACAGAATCACAGAATCACAGAATCGATTGGGCTGGAAAGACCTCCAAGATCATCAAGTCCAACCCTCTGTCAACTCTAATCCATTTACTAGATCATGGCACTCAGTGCCACATCCAATCTTCGTTTAAAAATCTCCAGGGATGGTGAATCCACCACCTCTCCGGGCAGGCCATTCCAATGCCTGATTACTCTCTCTATAAAGAACATTTTTCTGATCTCCAACCTAAATTTCCCCCGGCAGAGCTTGAGCCCATGCCCCCTTGTCCTATTGCTGGGTGCCTGAGAGAAGAGACCAGCCCCTACCTGGCAGATCTGCATGTAGCACCACCCACATCTAAAGCCCAGTTTGGTTAAGCCAAAGCCCAACTCAGTATGGGAACTCTTTATGCAACTGAGATCAGTCTTACATTAACTTCAGCTTAAGTCAGTTCCTCACAGTACAACTCTATTTAAATGACATTTCAGTTGAGAGCATTCTGCCAGTGGAAGTCAGTGCAAAGACAAAGTGCCTCTATTGAAATGGGTTAAACCTTGCATCGAGGTGGTTCAAAGCTTCACCTCTGGCTTTGTGGAAAGCTCTGAGAAGAAAGCCTGGGCAGTGTCACTGTGACCCTGGGTCACTGCAGGTGAGCTGCAGAGGTGCCGTTCCCCCTCTCAGGAGCAGCTGTTGTGCTGCAGTGTGGGACCATCATGATCGCTAACACGTCTTCTGGGTCTGTTTTGTTATCAGTCTTCCTCACACTACAATAAGACTGAAGTTGTCTCTGTTTGCAGATTTGCTTTCCAAGTCTCTTAGGGAGTAATGGAGTGTTTCCCAACCCAGAGCTCTTCTGCAGAGCACCTGATTTTGTTGGTGACTTCCTGCCTGTGACATCTGATGTGTTCCTTTGGGACTGCTGGACAATAACATTCATAGATTTCAACTTCTAGCAACCGGACACTGCTTTGCCTTTGTCTGGCAGGTGAAGGAGCCAATGTCTTAACCCTCACCTATCTGCAGACTGGACAAATTGGTGCTCACCTTTGCTGGGGAAGGATAGATGGACCTCCTCAGCAGCTCTGCTGCCCACTGTGTTTTGCCCTGTTCTTTAGCTGTTGTTTGAGAGCATCCACGAGTTGCGCGTACGGGAACCTCACTTGGTGCCTGTGCTGGGCCTGATACCATGAAAACATCCACTAGGAATTGTTTTCTTTCTTTTTCACTGGCTCAGGCCCTGCTTGGGGCTGGGCATCTTGTGAAGAACTGATCAGCTGCTGTGGCCCTAGCAGCCAGTGGGGATGTGTATCCTCGGGAATTACCCAATCTGCCCCCTTCTCTGCTATCACATCCTGACCATCTCTTTAGTACTTACAGATATCTCTTCCATGCTCTGGGAGGCAGGAGGGGAAGCAGGCTTCTGCAAGTGAACTCATTCAGTCCTTTTGCATTCCCTGTGTCCCCTGCAAAGTCTTCTGTGAAAGCCTCATCCTCTTTGCATGCCTCCTGCTTGCCCAGGTTGTGCTTCTCCATCACCTAGCTCTTAGTCCTTCCACTTTTCTGCTTGTAGTAGATGTGTTACAGCTCGTGATCTTTTCTCCAGGTTGAAGTTTCCAGTATTTCACAGCAATGCTTGCCTCTGCTGTATGACATGGGCTGGAGATGCTGGCATTGGTGGTTCCCTATTGCTTTGACCCAGTAGCTCTAGGGCTGTGCTTGGAAAGGAAAAGCTGAAAGTTATCTCACTGTGGCATAAACTGGAGTGTAAGCTCTTCATAAGGTGCTTCTGTACATCTTGTCCTGATGGGATGTTTGGGGTGGGTGGTCTGAATTGAGAGTTCCTGTGTCCTGATGCTGTACAGGAGCTGCCCCAGTCCTGTGCAGTGTTTGCACTAGTACCTCTGCTCTAACATCGTTGGAGACCCAGCTGGGAAGCTTCAGACAAGGGCAGAGCAGGGTGACTGATGCCATCCTCTTCACTGGCTGACCAGACAGTGGCTTTGCGATGGTGGAAGAGCAGAATATCCCCAGGAGGGATACAATGAGCCCAATTTCTGAATTCAGAGGAAAAGAAGTTCACTTAGATGTTGTACTGGGGGAAGGGGCTGTCAGGTGCAGGCAGGGAATGGTGGGCAGCATATCCTAGGCTACTCTGAGACCCAAGAGATGGATGGATGGATGGATGGGTGTGATGTAGTAAAATGATGGTTTCTGTCCTGCCTGCAGTAAATATCTCCAGATAGACTGGAAGTCCAGCCCCAGCAGCCAGCAAAGGTAAACACAGTTTGCACCTAAAGTGCTTGCTTGGGGTTGTCTGCATCAGCACTTGCAGCATCCTTCAGGTCTGACCATCTTACAATGGTTCTGCTGTGACTTGCAGAGATTTGATATATATATTTTATATATATATGTATATATATCTACTCTTAATACACTAATACACTATTTTTCAAGAAATATAAACTGTGAGATTTCCACTCTCTGGGAGGTTCACTATGTTTTGTTTTGTTTTGTTTAAAGGAACCAAACTTGGTTTTCCTTTCCAATGAGCACACAAGTGTCCAGTCCCACTTCCTGACTAGAGGATGTGATTAATTCCTCTGTTTCTGTAGTCAACAGAAAAGTGTGTTCTGATGACACATAACCACCCTGCAGCCTCCCTGGGACTGAATGATCTGGCACAATAGAGCCTATAATGAGCAGGTGGAGAAGATGCTGCATGTATAGTGCTGGAGGATTGCAGAGGGACATGTTGCAGGGCAACCAAGGGAAACAAGAGATTATGGCCAGGCACTAAAAAATTAAGTGTTCCCATCTCGCCAGGATGCTTAAATCTTTATAATACAAACTCAGATAAAGAAAACAATCATCACTGCGGTGGAGTTTAACTGAAGCAGAGTCTGTGGCTGTTGTACCATGTAGCACTGATGTAAGTCCTGCTGTGCCCTGTGGGTTCAGAACAAGGCGAATTCTTTCTCTTAACAGTATGAAAAATTTGGAAGTGTAAAAAATTCATCTCTTTTATAGAGGTGTGGCTGAAATAGAAATAGAACAGAGCCACTGGAGGGCCTGGAATCTTGGCGTGACTTCTGGAATTCAGATGCAGAACATTTGGTGGAAATCACTTTCCCCTACTATATGGTTTTGCAGAAAGCATGAGAAAATAATCCTGTTACCTAAAAAAAAAATCACATTTACTAGCTATCTGACTTAGGAACCATGAGGACTTGAGCAGAGTCCCAGTCTCTGGAAATGTGGTTCAAAAAGACCTCATGAGGTGTCAAAGCTGAACTCAAGTATCATCTCATTAAAACATCTTTTTTGGGGGGCTGTATGTGTAATGACTCGATCTGTTTGAACAGAGCACCCTTCCCTGCTGCAGAAGGACCACAAAACCCCTTCATAGGCTTAGAGCAGCTCAGTCTGGCTGGGGAAGCCTGTGAGGTGGTACCCATCTCTTCCGTGCCCTTAATGGGCACCACAACAGCTCAGGAGGCAGCAGGACTAGGTGCAGCTCTGCTTGTTGTCCCTGTTGGCACAGTCCTACCTCTCCATTCAGATGCTTGTAAGAAGATCCATCTTCTCCCATACTGCTATGGTGAGGAAGGAAAAATGGGTCCTCCCAGCCATGCTTTGACCTTGTGGGCAACTTCTTGCCCAAGGCCATGCCTCATGGTAATGCTGTGCTGATAACTGTTGCTTTTTGAGATCTCTGTTGGTGGGTCCAGCCTTCCTGAGCCAGATGTGCCTCTGGAGATGCACTCTTGATTCTGTGGCTCAGGAAGAAATTTCAGCCAAGGGAAAGGGAAATGCTTCTGTTTGTGCCCTGTGCTGGCATACCTGGCCACCTTGGGTGTCCTGATTTGAGTAGCAGCTATGAATAAGTCCCAAAATTGAGGGCATGAGCACTTTGCAGAAGGATTTTTTCCTTTGGGTAGTGCCAGGTAAATCTTTCTGGTGCCAGGGTGGGGCAGTGCTGTGAACACACCAGTGATGGGACAGTAACTGCTGCTCAGTCCAACTGGTGCAGATGTGATGGACAGCCTGGGAGGTGTGCAGTGGGACTGTGTACCCAGATGCTCAGTATTTTCATGGCACCTGGCCTTACAGCCTGTTTGAAGGTGCTGGCTGCAAGTGTGCTTGGGGCCAGGGTTCATGCCAGGGTTGGAAGCATGGTTATCTGGAAGAAAGCTGTCTGTATACCAGTGCCCAGCACACCTCAAGAGTGCTGCTGGGAAGTCCATCATGATCAGTGCAAGGACCTGGCACTGCAGTGCTTTTGATTCTTCAGATGATGGTCATTTCTCTGCAGGAGGCTGAGGTTAAAGCCCATGCAGGGCTCTGACATCCAGACCCATGTGAACATGGAGAGCAATATTCTATAATCCCTCTCACAATCGTTCCCTTCACAGGCATTGCCTGGAGTGTGGACAAGAATTAACAGATATTAAAGCAGATCTGAGAAAACCCTTCAGTGTCAGGAATCACCACTGCCAGCTGGAGCAGAAGGTGATGGTAGCTCTGCATGTTCCAGCAGGCTGAGCATGAGCTTTTCCTCTCCTTCCAATGTCCGCATTGGATCTTAAGAGCCATGCTGGTGGTAGCTCCAGTGTCCCCACCATGCCCATGGCTCTGCAGGAGGGATGTAGGCTGCTGGAGCACAAGGATCACAATAGCAACTAACATCTCTCTTTGCTTCATTAGTGTGGCTGTGCTGATTAATTTGCTGCAGCCATAGCCAGGACTTTGGTTTCTCACCCCATGAAAAGCTGGGAGAAAGCCAATTTGGGGCATTTCTCCTGGAGAAACTGGCTGCACATATCTTGGATGGACATACTCTGTACTGGGTAAGAAACTGGCTGGATGGCCAAGCCCAGATAGTGGTAGGGAATGGAGTTCAATCCAGTTCACAAGTGGTGTTCCCCAGAGCTTAGTTTTGGAGACAGCCCTGTTTAATATATTTACTCTGATGATCTATATGAGAGGATCAAGTGCACCCTTAGTAAGTTTGCAGATGATAACAAGTTGGGTGGAAATGTTGATTTGCTTGAGGGTAGGAAGACCCTACAGAGGGATCTGGACAGGCTGGATTGATGGACTGAGGTCAATGGAATGATATTCAACAAGGTGAAGTGCAAGGTCTTGCACTCGAATCACAACAACCCCATGAATGTCCGGGACTTGGGGAAGAGTGGCTGGAAAGCTGCCCAGCAGAAAAGGACCTGGGTGTGTTGGTTGACAGTAGCCAAACATGAGCCAGCAGTGTGCCCAGGTGGCCAAGAAGGCCAACAGCATCCTGGCTTCCATCAGCACTAGTGTGGCAGCAGCACTAGGGCAGGGATCACAGAATGGTTTGGGTTGGAAGGGACCTCTGGAGGTCATCTAGTCCAACCCCCCTGCAGTGGGCAGGGACATCCTCAACTAAACCCTACGGCAACCCAGTATTCTCAGGTGGTCTCCCATCCAAGTACTAACTGGGCCCAATCCTGCTTGGCTTCCAAGATCAGACGATCCGTTCGGATCATCCTCCCATACTTGGTACTGGTGAGGCCACACCTCAAATCCTGGGTTTAGTTTTGGGTCCCTCACTCCAAGAAGGACATTGAGGTTCTGGAGCATATCCAGAGAAGGACAGTGAAGCTGGTGAAGGATTTCAAGCACAAGTGTTGTGAGGAGCAGCTGAGGAAACTGAGGCTGTTTAGTCTGGAATAGAGGAGGCTCGGGGGATACCTTATCTCTCTCTACAACTCCCTGAAAGGAGGTTGGAGTGAAGTGGGGGTTGGTCTCTTCTCCCATGGGACTAGCAATAAGAGAAGAGGAAATAGCCTCAAGTTGCACCAGGGGAGATTCATGTTAGATCCTAGGAAAAATTTCTTCACCAGGAGGGGTTATCAGACATTGGCACAGGCTGCCCAGGGAGATGGTGGAATCACTGTCCCTGGAAGTGTTCAGAAAAGATGTAGATGTGATGCTGAGGAACACGGTTTAGTGGTGGGTGGATGGCTGAGCTCGAGGATCTCAGAGATCTTGTCCAACCCTAATGATTCTATGATTCTATTTCAGCAGCAGTGGAAGGGGCAGTGCAAAGCTAAGTGCTATGTGGTTTGAGGTGAGGACTGCGTGAGGGTGATGGGTGCTGAGCTTGTCCAAGAAGCTTGTACGTTTTGCCTTTGTCAGCCTGACTTAATGTTGAGCAGAGCAAATCCTTTCCTGTGAGAAGGAGCCTGAGGAGACTTTCTTTGTGAATCCATGAAGAGCAGTTTTGTAAACAGTGCATCTGAATTCATGAATGATCTGACACCAACGGGCGGAAACCAACTCTGTGATGTTATTGTGGTAGATTTAGTAGGTCAGACATATACATGCCAAGTCAAAATGACCTAGAAAACCTTTCTAGGTCAAATTACTGCTTGAAAAGTTGGCTTTTTCAAAGGCAAAGCAGTAAGATTTCATGCTTACTCTGACACACCTCCCTTCTAACAGTGCCACATGAGTCTTCAGGACATGGCAGAGAATTTGTCATCTCCTATGCTGAGAAGAGAGAAAGAAACATGAGGAAGGGGTATACTAATTTATTAATGTAAGGAGACCTTTTCTGGCCATCGCTCTTGTCCTGAGATAGTATGTTGGATATCTGGCTGGCAGGATTTAGGCTAGAAGTTGCAATACTGATTGTATTAGCACCTTGCTGTATCCAGCAGTGCTTAAACTAGCTATGCTCTTGGGTCCAGCAGCAGCCACCAGCTCCAGCCTACCTTTGGAGCCCTAACCCTTCATTAGATAGTAAATTATTCATTAGAAGGAGCTTTTTCTCCCCTAAAGAGGCTCAGGGGAGGCTAGTGAGGTCTGCAGGCAATGGTTCTCATCACCAGAGAGCTGGGATGGGACAGAGCCATGCTCTGCTTACCCAGAAACCATGGCTCAGGACTCACAGAGTGGTTGATGTTGAAAGGACCAAGGCTGGAAGGACCCAGGAACTAGATGCTGTCATCCTGCAGCTTATGCCACCTTTGATTCCACTGCTGCAGTCTGAGCAGATGCAGCTTTCGTGCTGTTAGAAGGAAGCTTGACTGTCTAATAAAAGCTCAGCTGTTTATGTGTGTTACTTCTTATTCGAGAGTGCAAACGTAACTGTGGCTCCAACCAGATGTGAAAATGACTCCCCTCCATCCTCCTTTAGTTTTGGATGGGCTGAAATGTTTTTGTCCCATGGTGCTTGTGGCTATACTGTGTGATGTGTTGGACAAGGACGTAGGGCTGGGATTGGGCTCAAGACCAGCTGTTAGGCAGAACAGATGCTAGGCTAAGACAACAATACCCTCAGAGGTACTGGAGCTGGTACCTCTTACCTGCCTGCCTTAGGGCCACAAAGATGATCTGAGGGCTGGAACCCTTCTGCTGTGAGGACAGGCTAAGAGAGTTTAGCCTGGAGAAGAGAAGGCTCCAAGGACACCTTCTTGCAGCCTTTCAGTATTTAAAGGGCCTATGAGAAAGATGGGGAGAGACATTTTAGCAGGACCTGTTGTGACAGGACAAGGGGAGATGGTTTTAAACTAAAAGAGGGAGATTTAGACTGAACTGAGGGAAGAAATGTTTTACACTGATGGTGCTGAGACACTGGCTGAGGTTGCCCAGTGAGGTGGTGGATACCCTATCCCTGGAACTATTCCAGATCAGGCTGTGTGGGGTTCTGAGCAAGCTGCTCTAGTTGGGGATGTCCCTGCTGATGGCAGGGGGGTTGGCCCAGATGACCTCGGAAGGTCCCTTCCAACTCAAAGGATTCTATGATTGATTATAGACTACAGCCCAAAGCCAGCAGCACCTCCAGATGGCTCTGCTCCCCAAGAAGGGTGGCCATGCTCTGCTTTCCATCCTGTGCCCAGGGCTCCCTCCTGCTCCCCTCCACCTGCCCAAGCCATGGTTAAGCCCATGAGCAGGTCTCAGGTGCCTGCACAGGGGACATCCCAACTGGCTTGTGGTGTCCAGTGATGTTGCCCTCTTGCTGTTCCCACCAGAGCAGCACAGCCCAGACTCCACAGGTTGGAAATGGTTTGTTCAGCTGAGCCATGACCTACTTGAAAGTAGCTTTTGCCATCCCAGGCAAATGGGTGATGGGAGGCTGCAGTGGTGCCTTCTGAACAATTACAGCTCACAGCAGTCCAAATGAAAATGTTTGTTGAAAACAACATGTGCATAATTAAGGCTTAATGAGCCCTTGTCTGTTTGGAATCTGCAATTAGATTTATAGTAGAAAATACTAGCAAATGCCAAATAGCTTTAAAAGAAGCTGAGATAAAAGATAATTTTGCTGCAAATCTATAGTAATACTGTAATTTAATGAGCTGGAAATGGTGCAGAGGAAGACTGTAAAAGCTTTGGACAAGTTTGTATTGTGTGTGTTTATCTTATCTGCCCATTTCCCTGTCTATAAAGCTGTCAGTCTCCCTTTTAACTGCTTGGAAAAAGGCAGGGCTTTGCTAAAATCAGGAAGACTCCCTCTGTTTATTTTCATTTAAGTCATTAATTAGGCAAAACTGCTTTTTCTGCTTCTCATCAACATGCTTTAAACTCCTTGTTAGGGTTAATAATAATAATAATAATAACAGTAATAATAATATCTCTATTCAATTATTTACAGTGAGGCAGGGGCATAATAATCAAGAGAGGTGCCTCTTTGTGATTAGTTTCATTAATTTTAATGAGTTTTCAACTGTCTTTTCAAGACATTGTGAATTTTCAAAGCTAAGATACGTTTTAAGAAGTAAACTTGAGGCTGGCTTGGCCACAGTAAGCACAAACTACCTCTTTACTCCAAGGGAAAAAAGTGACATGGCAGTAAAACTTTCTGGAAAGATTGATAAGATGAACAGAGGAGAAAATAAAATGAAGAAAAAGAAAAGATCTGGAGTGGAAGTGCTTGAGAGGGATGGTTTGCTGGGGTTGGGAATGAAGCAGTGCCAGTGTTGGATCTGACATGGGGATGGAGACCAGGGCTATGGCATGCTGGGGCATGATGTGCACAAGCCCCTGGAAACACAACCCAACAGCTTTGAGAATCCTAACTCAGCACTTCATAAACCAGGAGGTACAAGGATGTGGTGATGCTGCCTGTGGAGGTGCCTTTAGCCCATGTGAAATGGCTCTGAGCTTCAACTTCTGTAAAACTAGGGCTTGCATGTCTAGAGCCTCTGGTGTTTGAGTCCCAACAGTGGTGCTTGAAACCTCTGCAGAGCTCTGGGTAGTGTCCCTTCATCTGGTGGACATTGGCTCCAGCCTCTAAGGTCACAGCAGCAGTGAGTGCCCATGTCCTGGGTGGGTCTGACACACTCACCACCTTGCTGCCTCCACCTGGGCTTTTGCTCTTCTCCTTATGTGGGATGTCAGGATCAGAGCATCCCTGGGAGATGGATAGTTAGTTAGTTAACCCAACCAGCCATGCTTGGAGACATAGTTCAACTGCTCCTTGCCCTGAGCTTCCAGTCAAATTGGGATTTTTGCAGAAGTCAGAATTGTGAGGCTTTTAGGGAATTTTCTCCAAAAAGCTTGCTCAGCTTGCAGTCCCTAGGGCAGGGCCTGGCTGTGTTGTCCCTGTCTGCTTGGCCCCAAAGTGATGTTTCAACAGCCAGTCTTCTGGTGATGAAAATCTGGTGTTTCTCCTTTGCTTCCATGTCTGGAGGGGATGGGGTGCTAGATGGGGTATGGAGTGATAGATGGGGCTGTAGGTGGCAGTAGGGTCCCTGAGAGCAACACAGGCTACTGGAATGGCTTGGGAGACTCGTTGCTCTTTGTTTAAGAGGGCAATTGCCATTTTTGTTACAAGGCAGCAGCAGCATAGTCTAAAGGAGGCCCATGTGCTGGAGACAAAGGTCTTCCTGACAGAGCAGGGATCTGAAATCTGGCCACCTTTAAGCTTACAAGATGTTTTCATCTGTAGAGTGAGGAGTTTGGGGTAAACTCCCTCTGCTCCTCAACAGTCTCACCATGGGGGCTCAGGCTCCCTTACACATTCTTCCCACAGCACAGTGCTGAAGTGTGCTGGGATGAGCTCACCCTTGTCCTGTGTACACCAGAAAAGACACTGAGGTTGTGAGTGGTCCCTGTTGGTTTGGTTGTGTGGGTTTAGAAAGACTAACAGGGTTGTGATGCTGGTGGGATAAAAGCTGGTTCTCTGACATGGGAAGCTGTGTGCTGCATTATTCTCTGTTGGTTGTTCACACCAGACCTTCCTGACTCTCCCTAAGATTAAGATCTAGTTAGGTGATGTAGAAACACTCACAGAATCACAGAATTGTCAGAGTTGGAAGGGACCTTAAAGATCATCTAGTTCCAACCCCTGTGCCTGCCCTGGGCAGGGACACCTGGCACTAGAGCAGCTTGCTCCCAGCCCCAGCCAGCCTGGCCTGCAACACTGCCAGGGCTGGGGCTGCCACCACCTCTCTGGGCAACCTGGCACAGTGGCTCACCACACTCATGGGGAAGAACTTCTTCCTAATGTCCATCCTAAATCTCCCCTCCTGTAGTTTGGATCCATTCCCCCTAGTCCTATCACTACCCAACATCCTAAAAAGTCCCTCCCCAACTTTCTTGTAGGTCCCCTTCAGACACTGGAAGGCCACAATAAATTTTCCTTGGAGCCTTCTATTCTCCAGACTGAATAACCCCAACTCTCTCAGCCTGTCCTCATTCAATGTACATGTGGAATCCAGGATTTAAATAAGACCTAGGGAAAATAAGAAGAGAGGGTAAAATGCCATGTGCTATTCAGCTGTGTGGAGAGGGGGCAGGGAAGATGCTCCCAGACTTCCAGGCTGGAATCTCAGAAATGACCTTCCTATCATACTTAGGTTTGGGGATATTTTTTTGTCTTTAAAGGAGATCTTGTTTTTCTGGAGTTGTTTCTTTTAATCACGAACATGTCCAAACATCAAAGGTGAAACTGTGCAGCAGTTGTACTTTGTCAGCCCATTATTTCTGCAAGTCATACTCTGCTCAGACAAGAGTTATTTGCATACACAGTGGAGTGCAGAACCACAGAAGGCAGGTTTTCACCACTGCCAAATATTTGTGTGCTGGAAACTGTTCTCCGAATGACTAGCATGGAAGCACTCTGATTTGTTTTGTTCCCTCCTGACTAGCTGTTTTTGCATAAGCCTTCCCAATATCACCAAAGCTGTCTTGAGAAAAAATTATTCTTTACCCTTATGTTTTGCAATAGAAGAAAACCCCATGATCATGGATGCTGGGGGGCAGAGATCTGCTTTTGCTCTTGCTAGTGGGGCAAAGCTTCACATGATGGAAGTGTTTAGGGAAGTACCTGGCTGTGCTTACAGGTGAACAGTGCATGTGCCCTGGGCTCTGCTTCAGCCTGGCTTTGCTGAAGGAAGAGTGACTGTAGAGAGAATTACAGAATCACAAAGGTTGGAAGAGACCTCTAAGATCATCAAGTCCAACCATACCTAGCACTACCATGCCCTAAGCACCACATCTAAATGTTTCTTAAACCCCTCCAGGGATGGTGACTCCACCACCTCCCTGGACAGCCTGGGACAATGCCTAACAACACTTCCAGTGAAGAAATTTTCCTAAGATCCAATCTAAACCTTCCCTGGTACAACTGGAGGCCATTTCCTCTTGTCCTCTCACTGTTAACCCTGGAGAAGAGACCTACCCCCATCTCACTCCAACCTCCTGTCAGGGAGTTGAAGAGAGAGATAAAGTCTCCCAAATTAAAGTTACTATTTTTGTTCTTGAATTTCAGCTGGGTAGTACATGTGGTTTTGTGGATTTTGTGAGTGAGTTGGGAGATATTTGGGAGCCAGGTTGTTAACCTGTACAGCTGTCAACAAGATGTAGGAATCAGAAGCAGAATACATGAACACAAGAACTGAAGAGCTTGAAGCAATCCTTGCCTGGCTCTGTTGGCAGCTCCCTTCCTCCCTGTGCCCTGCACTGCTGTAGTTGTTTATTTACTCTACAGTTGAGAAAAGATAAACAGAAATTTCCAAACTGACTCCTGTGCTTTTTGCATGCCTCGGACCCAGGGTAAGCAGAGCGGCTGCTGGTGCAGGGCTGTGCTGGCCACAGCTGCCTCCTGTGCTCACTCACGTTGCTCCTCTCCTCAACGGCTTTTATTCACACAATCCTGGAATGCCAGCATGGTGGAAGTTAGAAAAGACCTCTGGAGATCATGTAGTCCAAATCCCTGTTAAAGCAGGGTCACCCACAGCATGTTGCCCAGGATCATGTCCAGGTGGGTTTGGAATCTCTTCAGAGAAAGAGACTCCACAATCTCTCTGGGCAGCCTGGGCCAAATGCTCCAGCACCCATACAAGCGAAGAAGCTTTTCCTTGTGTTCAGATGGAATTTCTCGTGTTCCAGTTTGTATGTATCGCCCCTTGTTCACTGGGCACCACTGAATGGAGTCTGGCCCTATCCTTTAGCTTCCACCCTGTAGACATTGAACAGCATTAAGCAGATTCCCCTCTGGCTCTGCTCTTCTCCAGATTACCAGCCCCAGGGTTCTCAGCTCTTCCTCCTCCCAGAGATTCTCCAATCCCCTCAGCATCTTCCTAGCCTCGGCTGGGCTCTCTCCAGTAGTTCCTTGTCTCTCTTGCACTGGAAAGCCCAGAACTGGACACAATACTTGAGATGTGGCCTGACTAGGGCAGAGTAGCGAGGGAGGAGAACCTCCCTTGACCTACTGGTCATGCACCCCAGGACACCGTTGGCCTTCTTCGCCACAAGGGTACATTGCTGGTTCATGGTGATCTTGTTGTCCACCAGCACTCCTAGGTGCTCTCTATGGAGCTGCTTTCCAGCAGGTCAACCCCTAACCTGCCCTGTGCATTGGAATCCAAGCAATGGAGTTCAGCCCCAGGTTTGGGTGTGTGTCCAAACCTCGCTGCCCATGCAGGGTCCCTGCTTGCTCCCTGGCTCAGGCCAACAAAACTAGAGGATGAAAAAACTTTCTGACTTAAGGTTTTTCCCTTCCCCTTTGCTCCTTTGTGTCCTTAGCTGTTTTGGTGCTGGTGGTCATGTGTAGCGATAATCCTGTTTGCAGCAACGGCTGTTGTTCTAGTGCCAAAATCAGCATCTCCATAGAAGGCATCCAGAGCCGAGCCATGCTGCAAGCTGCTTCCAAGGCTGACAGGTAGAAGCTCTATTTTTAACTCAACCCTGAGGTTTTATCTTACAAAAAACCCAATGTTTCTAGGTGCCTTTCACGCTGGCACAGCTCTTGCGCAGAGCCTCGGTGGCTGCTTTTAGATCTTTGCATGTTTTCTGCCTCTCTGAGTTTCCTGTGAATGACAAGTGCTAGCAGTGAAGCAGGCAGTGCAGTGAAGTCTCATTATCACTTACTCTAGCTCTTTCAGGCTCTCTCCACACCAGCCCAGTGCCAGGAAACATGTTGCACTCACTTACCTTCCTCCCTCCGCAGCCAGGCAGAGGGCACCAGGTTTCAGAGTGGGAACTGGTGCCTGCTGCTCTCCTGCTTTCTCAGCCACTAACGGGAGGAGAGCCAGCTTAGCAAGGGCCTGCTATTGGATTTTATTTTAATTCTTTTCAGACAAACTCCTTGAGCACCTGCATGAGCATGATAAACAACACAGGATGTGCTTGTTGTTTGGTTTCAAGAAGGAAGTGATGCACATGCCCAAGCCTTGCAGCTACATGGCTGTGATCCTATCTTGCAAAATGCACAGCGTCGTGTGTAGCCAGAGAGGGACTGGAAAGGTCCAGGCTGAAAGCTGGGGTCTGCTGGGAGGGTGGTGTCAGGAGGTGCTGCTCATCTCCCAAGCAGCATGTTTTCCTTATTTATGCCCAAACTTTGAGAGAAATCAGGAAGGGTTTGGTCTGGCTGAAGCTGCAGCTCTGGTGAGCTCTCAGCACTGCAGGAGAGGAGGAGGAGAACTCCTGTGTGCCCAGGGCACTGGGGCTGCTGGAAGCACCATGCAGCACCCTGCCAGGCAGCCTCACATCAGGCTGCTCTGCAGGCTGAAAGCTGCAAACTAAACACCATCATCTGAAAAGGATCAAAGCTTATTAGATCAAGATCTGCCCTCAGGGGCAAAACCTGCTATATTAGAAAAAGAAACAATCCCTCCTCCCTGCCCAGTGGACATGTAAGCATGAGGAACTTCAGCCTTTAAATCAATAGTGTGCTTCTCTGAGCATCATTCTGGGTGGAGGATTAGCTGCTGGGTGCTGCTTCTGCTTTGTTTTGGAGTTGCACACGAAAGGGTTAAGAAGAATTTTGATCTCGGCAATATTTTCATGCTTATACATTCTGGCTCTCATTTCCATGACAAAGATGGTAGGAAGAGCAGAATAAGGTACAGAATTTGCAGAGCAATTTTAAGACTGTAATGAGAACAGAAAATAGTAGGGGAAGAAGAATTGCAATTAGAATATGAAATGGGAAAAAAAAATTAATCTATTTCCATGTCAGTCTTAAGACTAAATTCTGCTGCTCCCTGTAGCTTTTGGTGGATGGGGGTTTTGTGTGTGGAGGTGAAGAGGCTGAACTCCTTTGCAGACTCTGAAAGGTCCAGGTAAATGAGTTTAAGTCCTCATTCCCCCCCCCCCCAAAATGTACTAACAATAATTTTGTATGCAGCATTCACAGAAATCCAGCTAGCCTTTTGGAGAAATGAATGCTGTCACATGAGTAGTGGTGGCATTCAAGATCTCTCCAGCCTCGAGTACAGGAGAATACAAGGGGATGCTGGAGATGCTCTTGGGGTGAAGGTCTGTGTGGCTGCCTGGGTAAACATTGCATGATCACCTATCACAGAGGCACTCAAATACTTCCAGATGGGAGGAACATTTTGTGTGTCCCAAGTCCCCAAGCGAAGCTGGCCCAACCAGATGTGGTTGTGCAGCACCTAAAGCAGCTGAGCTCTGAGTATCTCCAGTGATGGAGATCCCACAAGCCCATGGTCTAATTTTTGACCACCCATACACAGGACAAATTTTTTTCCCCTACTATCTAATGAGATTACATCTACCCAGAGAGCTTCCAGTAGCCCATGGGTCAGGGTCATCTTCAGCTCAGGGGGTTGGATTCACTATTCCCCTCTAATCTGTCTGGTTGCTGTTCTGGATCCTTCAAGGCCCCAGCATCATGCAACAAGAGAGATTTTGCTGTTGGTCTCTTTATGAGAACTTCTCTGCAAGATGTTTAATTCCACTAGCTAATGATTTCCAGGTCTGCCTCCTTGATTTTAGGCTATGATAACCAGAGAAGAGCTGTTCCCTGTTCTCACCTCATCACTTCCCATGTTGAGTCCCTCTATATCTATCACCTCTTTTTCTCCTCCATGTTCGCCGTTCCAAACCTCAGATCCTCCCTGTGATTTCCCTCTCTCTTTCTCCTATCTTTACAGATGGTACAATAATGTTTTGGTCTTTTATTCTCTGTTCTTTTCCTAATTGCTTCTAAAACTTCAATGGCATTTTTGGCAGCTGCTGAGGACTGAGCAGAAGTTGGAAGTGAACTTTCCAGAAAGACTGTATGGTTTCCCTTCTGGACAGTAACAGCAGCTTTGAGACCCATTGTCATGTCTGTATTGTTAGAATTGCTTTTCTCCAGTGCATTACTTTGCATTTATTCACATTAAATTTAATCTCCCATTTCCTCACTGCCACTTAGTACTCTGAGAGTCTTAATGCAAAGCCACTCAAAGTCACTTTTAGTTTGGGCTAGCCTGAATAATTTTTGTCTCATTAATAAATTTGAATCCTTCTAGATCACTTATATTATGAACTGGATAGATTTGAGTGCATCTGGATCGTGGGTCAACATCCTTCTCTTGTGAAAACCTAGTGAGTATCTTTTCAGTGGCTGTTAGTAAGAGGACCTGTCCTTTTGTCCCACAGCAACTTAGGTTTGGTGTTTAGACCTTTTTTGGGAACCCTTTTGAGATGTCCAGCCAGAGAGATCATTTCACCTTTTCTAGGTACTTGTTGACCCCTCATCAAGCACTCAGGTGGGCTGTGAGGCACAATGTCCCTCACCTCAGGTCTCTCTCAGCTGCCTTGGTAGTGTGTTACAGCTCTAGACAGTTTCACATGAAGGGAATCAGACCTGCTGCTCTAGCACTTTCCCTTTGATTTGGAGTGGAGGCAGAAGGTCATGCACCATGCTTGTTACCTTGAGGTGCTTTAGAGCAGATGGGTGAATGCTGCTTGGCCATGGGAGTCCATTTGGGTTTTGTTGGTTTGGTTTGTCTGTTTTCCTCCTGGCAATCACAATGTGAGCACCACTCAGATGGGTCTTTCCAAGGGAGATGCTCCAGTCTGGAAACCACAGAACCATCAGTATCCAAGCCAGCGCAGATCATTCCTGTCTTCCCCACTTAGTTTTGCTTCCTGGGCAGTCTCTATGGTACTTTGGGCAGCCCTTGACACCACCAGCTCTGCAGTAAATTTCCTGCTTCTGGTGTGTTTGAGAAGTAACAAACCAACCAACCAAACTACTGTTTATTAGAAAGTTATAAGCCTTAAGGCTTGATCTCATTCATGTGTGCCCACAACCCAGGAGCCAACCATGGCTCCTGGGCTCATCCCCAGCAGTGTGGCCAGCAGATCAGAGAGAGGATTGTGCCTCTGCTCTGCTCTGGGGAGACCTCAGCTGCAGTGCTGGGGCAGCCCTGGAGCCCTCAGCACAGAGAGACATGGACCTGGTGGAGCAGATCCAGAGGAGGCCACAAAAATGATCCAGGGGCTGTAATCCCTCTGCTGTGAGGACAGGCTGAGAGAGTTGGGGTTGTTCAGCCTGGAGAAGAGAAGCCTCCAGGGAGACCTTCTGGCAGCCTTTCACTATATAAAGAGGCTTCTAAGAAAGAGAGAGACTCTCTACCAGGGCTGGTAGTGACAAGACAAAGGGCAATGGTTTTAAACTGAAAGAGGATAGAGTTAGGCTGGACCTAAGGAAGAAATGTTTTGCAATGAGGGTGCTGAGACACTGGCCTGGGTTGGCCAGAGTTGTGGTAGATGTCCCATCCCTGGAACTATTCCAGGTCAGGTTGTCTGGGGCTGTGAGCAACCTGATCTAGTTGCAGATGTCCCTGCTGGCTGCAGGGGTGTTGGACTAGATGACCTTTCAAGGTCCCTTCCAACACAAAGCAGTCTGTGATTCTATGATCTGTCTCAATGTAGTTTTATCCTAGGATATCCATGAGAATATTGGCTGTGTGCAGAAACCCAGCCCCTCACTGCCCAGGTGACTCTGAAAGCTGCTGTGCAGCCTGCCACAGGATGGGCTGCCACTGACACCTGCTGAGCTGGCCTGCTCTTTTTTAGTGACACTTGCGCTGAAGCAATCTGCAGCTTGTGGCCAGCCCAGTTGGCTGTGGGGTGGCCAGGATGGAGATGCAGAGCATTCCTGACAGAAGAGTCCTGGGGAGGGGGAGCCATAAATCTATTGCTGACCTTCTGACCCTCTTTGACAGGATCAACTGAGGGACTAGCCAAGCATTTCAGTGGAGAAATAACTAATGCTAAGTAGATTGCTTTGGGCCAGAGGTTGTGTAAAGACCTTCATGGGGAAGCTGCGGTTAAGGAGCTCAGGCTAACCTCAGCACTGCATTCCCCCAAGGAGCATGATGCTCAATTACCACTGTAGGAAATCACAGCAGCAGCTCCGCAGGCAGCAGCTCTGCAGGCAGCAGCTCCGCAGGCAGCAGCTCCAGCAGCATGGAATATTTCACCTCCCAGGGACAATATGGAGATATGTGCTGGTAAGGACAATCCTTGCCAGCAATGGGTCCCTTGGGTTTGGGTTTGGTGCCTACCCAGTATGCCTGTAGGGCTGAGCCTGCTCCCCAGGGGTACCTCCTCACCCTGTACAGGAGCAGCATTGAGGGGGTGCAGGGCTGGAAAGACCATAGCCAAAATGCAGTTACAGCAGAATGTAGTGATGCCACTCACAATCACAGAATCACAGAATCATTAAGGTTGGAAGAGACCTCTAAGATGATCAAGTCCAACCATACCTAGCATTAACATACCACTAAACCAAGGCCCTAAGTACCACATCTAAATGTTTCTTAAACCTCTCCAGGGATGGTGATTTCACCAGTGCCCTGGGCAGCCTGGGACAAGACTTAACAACCCTTTCAGTAAAAAAATTTTCTCCTTATATCTAAACTTAACCTCCCCTGCTGCAACTTGAAGCCATTTCCTCTTGTCCTCTCCCTGTTAAACCTGGAGAAGAGACTTACCCCCATCTCACTCCAACCTCCTGTCAGGGAGCTGTTATCCCAATCTTCAAGAAGGGCAAGAAAGATGACCCGGGTAACTCTAGGCCAGTCAGCCTCACCTCCATCCCTGGAAAGGTGATGGAACAGTTTGTACTTGCCACCATCTCCAAGTATGTGGAGGAGAGAAGGCTTATCACAAGTAGTCAACATGGATTCCATAAGGGGAAGTCCTGCTTGACTAATCTGATAGCCTTTTATGATGGCATAACTAGATGGATAGGTGAGGGGAAGGCAGTGGATGTGTTTTTTCTTGACTTCAGCAAAGCTTTCGCTACTGTCTCCCATGGTATCCTCATTGCCAAACTTAAGAAGTGTGGATTGGGAGACTGTGCTGTGAGATGGATTGGGAACTGGCTGNTGGAGTCCAGCACAGGGCCAGCAAGATCCTGAAAGGAGTGGAGCATGTGCCCTAGGAGGACAGGCTGAGAGAGCTGGGTCTCTTCAGCCTGGACAAGAGGAGACTGAGAGGAGACCTGAGGAATGGTTAGAAATCTGTTAAGGGTGAGTGTGAGGAGGAGAGAGCCAGGCTCTGCTCCATGGCATCCAATGGTAGGACAAGAGGGAATGGGAGCAAGTTGGATCACAGGAGGTTCAGTGTTAACATGAGGAAAAACTTCTTTGCAGTGAGGGTGCCAGAGCACTGGCCCAGGCTGCCCGGGAGAGCTATGGAGTCTCCTTGTCTGGAGCCATTGCAGAGCTGCCTGGACACATTGCTGTGTGAGCTGGTCTAGGTGCTCCTGCTCTGGCAGGGGGGTTGCACTAGATGATCTTTCTAGGTCCCTTCCAACCCCTGACATTCTGTGATTCTGTGAGTTTTAGAGGCTCTGAGCCTCCTCTTCCCCAGGCTAACCAACCCCAGTGCTCTCAGGTAAGTGCTTACAGCTCCAAGCAGTAGGAATCACTGGAAGCATCCAATCAGTTCTTCACTGGCCATTGAATTCCTCCTTGATGATGATGGCTTTTAGCTATCACCGGGTTTGCATTAACAGGACACTTTTTAAAAGCCCCAGGTCCTCAGTGGACTTGCACTTAAGGTGCTCTGGTCTCATATTGTCAACAACGAGCATTAAGATTCCCCCCCAAGAAGCATGCCCCAAACCTGCTACACTTGAAATAAGTTTCGAAGGTTTTTGAGATCTTGCAGGTATCACTGAAGCCATTCCTGGGATGAGTGCTGCCAACATATTTCTTACGGAGTTGAGGTTTTCCCCTTAGCTCATGACTCTCAGGAAATAAAAGGATGTGATGAGATTCATAATAAAATTGTACAAGCTGGCAAGTGCCATCCATGAGAAAGTAACACCTTCTTGGAGTCTTGGCAGGAGGTTGTGTTTCTTTCCACTGGGTCCTTCCCAGTTAACAAACATTTATCCTCCATGTTTGCAGAAAGCTGGAGCTCACACAGCTGCTTTGCTTTGGGGTCTGGCCCAGCTTCCAGCATGCATTTATTTTTCTTATATTAATCTTACTAACATGAGACCTGTGTGACCTCTGGGCACATTTACATGTTTGAAAATAACAATTTTGTGTGGCAAAAATAACAAACCAAAGCGGCTTTAGAAAAGTGCTTTGTAGAACATCATCTTAATCAAACCTGTATGGGCTGGTGGAGGCATTGCAGTGCTCTTCCTCTGGAGCTTCCCTGGAAGAGCTGTAGTAAAAGTGATATTTTTAGGTAAATTCTCCATTAAAAGTTAAATTTTAGAGTCCTTGTACCTCTTATCTAAACCCAAACAACACAGAATCACAGAAGCACTAAGGTTGGAAGAGACCTCTAAGATCATCAGGTCCAACCATACCTATCACTAACATGCCACTAAACCATGGCCCTGAGTAGACCATCAACACAGTACCATGTCCCATGGAGAGGGGCTGCATGGAGGCATAGCTCTGTGTCCAAGTCCATGTGCTTATTCATCAGTGCCAGGCAGTCACCTGTCATGCATGTGCTCCTCTTCTTTAAGGTTGAAGTTCAGGTCATTGGCAGATGAAAGCAGTGTGCTGATGTTCACCTGACAGCATGCTGGTGCTGCCAGAGTTGGTCAGAATTTGGGCAGTTTCCTCTGAGAGTTTTCTGTTTGTTTGTTTTTTAATGTGGGGAGTAGAGTTGTTTCTGTCCTCAACATGTCACACAAGACAGGTTTGAGTTGGGATGTGGCTACGTGGGGCTTTGTGAGTCCTTTTTGAAGTAGGAGGTCCTTGATTCTAGTTGCGCTTGTAGGCAAACATTACCAATGCAAATAAGATAAAAATGGGTCCACATCTCAGCAGAAGGAAGAGCTCTGAATCAATGCCATTCCCTCTGGGCTACACAGGCTTTGCTAGGCACAGCCTGAAAATCCCTTGTGGTCTCCTGTGGCCCCTGGTGCCATAACTGTGCTGACAGCAGAGGGAGCATTAAACTCATTGCCCACAGGAAAGTGTGGGGAGTGATACCCATGTTCCTAGAATCCTTGGATGGGTAGGATGAGCTCATTAGCCTTCTGGCAGTCATCCTAGGAGAGGGACAACTCTGATTCCAAACCCAGGCAGATGGAGCTTGTTTAGCCCTGTAAGGCCTTCCAGCTAAGAGGTTAAACCTCTGTCCTAAGGACTTGGCTGCCAGCGTCCAAGCTTGCTAGGCCCTGGCAGATGAACCTTAGGACTAAAGGGTGGGTCCAGCTCTGTGCATGCTGTGTCTCACCTAAAAAAAATCCCTAGTGCAGGCTCGAGGGTGCTATCTGCTATCCTCTTTTTATCAGCATGCTTGGAAAAGGCGCTGAGGAGGAGTGTGGATGGAGCCCTCCCTGGAGCTTTGTTCATGAAGCCTAGCCACGACAATGACACAGGCTTTGCATTTCCTAGGTTCTCAAGCAAACACTATGTCGGGGATGCAAAGAACCACAAGCTGAGTGATCTTAGCTCACCTCAGCTTCAAGCTCATTTCATGCAGGAGAGAGTGAGAATTAGTCACTGATTTGCCTAATAAGCTGCTTCTATTAGCCAAAGAATAACAACAATTAAATAATTACAAAAGAGCAAAAGGATGATTAAGACAACAACAGGAGAGTATGTTCCTTTTGGATTAGGACCCGAAAATGTTCCCCACCACTCTGCATGTGCACATCATCCAGTACAGTTTCAATCCATTTTGGGGAGCACAGAGGGTGATGAATGGATGCACCCAGGCCTGGAACTGCCTGGGAGGCTTGACACACTCCAGGAGTTAGAGCAAAGTGAAGAGGAAGGAAGTGTTTGTAACCAAAGGGAAATGTTCAAATTTCTGTTTCTGCTGTAAATCCACCTGGAGTGATGGGGCTGATGGTTTTGAAGTGCATTCTGTAGCAAAACAATAATGAGAAGAGGGAGAGCACATTACTTATCTGCTCTACCTGGCTGCTGTAGAAGTGGCAAATGTCTAATTGAAAAAAATATCCTGATGGGAGAATTTCTAATAAATTTGTTTGCACCTTCATAGCCTGGAGGAGAGGGAAAAAAAAAAATCCAATCAGCAGTGGGGAAGTTCCAAACTTTCCATTGCATTTCAAGCCTTGATTTTCAGGCTCACTGCTCAGACTGGCAATCAGGGGCACAGTAATTCTGAAGGCAGGATTCATTACAGTTATTATGAAGGCATCAAAGGCAGGAGGAAGTGTGGAGCAGAGGCAGGAGAATAGCAGAAAGTCATAAAAACCCTCATTCTGACAAACACAATGATAGACAGAAGCAGAGCTCTTGTTCTGCCCTGGGCCTCTCCAGTGAAAGATCCTTTTTGTTTTCTGGATGTAAATTTCCAGGTGACTTTTGTTTTCAGGAAAAGAGCTGTTTCAAACTGGTCTTACTCTAGATCTGCAAAATACTGTGCTGGGGGAGGACAAAAGTGAGGTGTGTATGTGCAAGGAAGGGAGATGGATGGCTGGATGGATGTGCATCTTCTGTGGCTGTGAATCTCTCAGAAGGGGAAATCTTGCACTTAGGGAAAAGCTCTTCTTTTCCTGACATGGAAGTAAATATTTCCACAAATTCCTGACTGGACATCAGGAAAAAGTTATTCCCCCAAAGGGTTGTCAAGCCCTGTCCCAGGCTGCCCAGGGAAGTAGTGGGGTCATCATCCCTGGAGGGGTTTAAGAGTTGTGTAGATGTGGTGCTGAGGGACACAGTTTAGTGGTGACCTTGTAACACTGGTTAACAGTTGGACTTGATGGTCTTAAAGGTCTCTTCCAACAAAAACAACTTTATGATTCTGTGACTGGTTCCAAGGTTGGACAGAACTATCTCCTCACTAGAATATTTCATTATGCTGCTTACTGCAAAGCTCTTGTGCAGCTCACCTCAATCCTCTCAGTGTGCAGTCTCAAGATGCAGTAGTTTCTAAGTGCCCCACAGCATGTCCGTGCAGGTGGCCTGATGCCAAGTTCTGGCACTACAGATCAGACTACTGGAAAGGGCCTTACAGCCTTGAGGGGTCTGCTCAGGCTCCATGACCCCCACCTGATGTTCTTTTGGTGGGATGCTCAGAAAAAGTTCGGAAATGGGAATTCAGGACCATAATTAGGCCTGTTCCAAAAAGATGTATGTATGGCTAGGCTTGCCGAACGAAGCTCCAGGGAGGGCTCCATCCACATTCCTCCTCAGCGCCTTTTCCAAATGCACTGATAAAAAGAGGATAGCAGATAGCACCCTCGAGCCTGCACTATGGATTTTTTTTAGGTGAGACACAGCATGTGCAGAGCTGGACCCACCCTTTAGTCCTAAGGTTCATCTGCCAGGGCCTAGCAAGCTTGGATGCTGGCAGCCAAGTCCTTAGGACAGAGGTTTTATTAGAGTGTCCTTCTCTTAGCTGGAAGGCCTTACAGGGCTAAACGAGCTCCATCTGCCTGGGTTTGGAATCAGAGTTGTCCCTCTCCTAGGATGACTGCCAGAAGGCTAATGAGCTCATCCTACCCATCCAAGGATTCTAGGAACATGGGTAACACTCCCCACACTTTCCTGTGGGCAATGAGTTTAATGCTCCCTCTGCTGTGGGCACAGTTTTGGCACCAGGGGCCACAGGAGACCACAAGGGATTTTCAGACTGTGCCTGAGTTCCAAAAAGACTGACTCCTCAAAAGCATGCTGCTGTCCATGCCAAGTCAGACAGAGACCAACTCCTCCTGCAGAGCCTGGGTCCTGCTGCCACAAGGCTGAGCACTTCCACCTAACAGTGCCACCTCTTCTTCAAGCTCTGCCTTCTCTCCCAGGGCTGACTGGCTTGGCAAAGGGCATTTAGGCTGCAGAGCTGATTGAGTCTCCATGTCTGGGAGCATAGCAGCTGCAGCTTGGAATCACGTTAGCAGGTGGAGGGAAATTCAGTTTAAATTAGATAGCACCCAGCTGACTCCTGGGAGAGCTGCTTGTGCTAGTAAGTCCATGGAGCTGCCCATGTTCATTGCATCCCACAGCCTCTGCTCACTGGTGGGTTTAACCAAGGCCTGCATTGCTGTGGGATACCCTTCTGCCCTGCTGGGGCTGCTGTTGCTGTTACTTAATGAGTGTCACAGCACCCACTCTAATTTTACTGCTTTTAATTGCTTTGCTCTCCTATCCCAGAGGAGAGTTTGGCAATTAGAGGGTTTCTGACACCAAGCAGAGCTGTGTTACCCCTTCCTGGCTTTACTAACTCTGCTGGCTTTAATAGCTAATCCTGTAGCACTTGGAGAAATGGAAATGTAATTAATAGTCTACACTGAAAACCTTCACCTGGTTCTGTTTAGATTTTCTTTTCACTGTTCTGAATACAGCTCATGTCTGGTAAGGTATAACTGGTATCAGCTCTGTATCAGAGAGTGAGAGGACAGGCAGGGGGTGAACAATTTTCAATTCATCATCTGGCTTGAAAGGGCAAGAGACTTGGCTCTTCCCCTTGTTAAGTGCATGATGTCAGTCACAGCTGGTAGCTTCACCTGTGTCTCAGGAGTGGTTTATGGCAGAGCCTATTTTATTGCCATAATTAATTTGTGAACTTAACCTTGAGAACTGCCCCAGCCATACTTCGAGCTGGAGACAATCCTGGAGGGCTTCTTGCCTTCCTTTGGAATCAGAGCAAATGAAAAGCTCCTGTATTTACGGTAGCTAATTAATGAGAAGAGTTTTGCAGTTCTCCGTGGGGGTTTTGTAGCCTAATAAATGGATTAGCAGCTTGAAGGGAGCTGGTGTGTTTGCAGGAGCTGGGGTGCACTGTGCTCAGACTGCTCTGCCTTTTGCCCAGCTAGGGAGGCAGAGCCCTGGCAGAGCAGGTGAGGAAGAGCAGATGAGGAGAGATGTGCCTTCTGCAGCCAGAGTTTGCAAACAATGGCAAACTGTCAGGATGGGAAATCAGGCTTTGCACAGAGAGCACCTTGGGGGGGCCAGAAGGGACTTCTCCAGTGCTGCTGTTGGTTTGATTTGGCAGTTAAGGAGTACATAGGTGTCTGGAAGAGGACTGAATGGGATCTGCTCATCTTGGAAATTTCCATCGATGGAAACTGACTTTTTAAAGATGATTGATGATCTCATAGGAATTCTAGCAAGAACTTCATTTGGGTGATATGTGCTGCTGGGTACAGCTGTGGTTTTGCACATGTTTGACTAGTTTGGAGTGATTCATTCCTCATTTCACTGGAAACACATGAATGTGCTGTGGTGCCATGTCCCATCCCAGTATCTGTGATGCATGTGTCCTCACACATGCTCAGAAGGGTTAAATGAGCAGCTCAGGATTTTCTCCTGGCAATTTTGGCTCTATGTGTGAAAAGCCAGGAAAGTCTTTGAGGTGCACATGACCCTGGTGTGCAGATGGCATTCCACTAACTCTTCACTGTCTTTTGTCTTTCTAGTTTGATGGGGAGAACATGTACATGGGAATGAGTGACAACGCCCAGGAGTTTCTATCAGCAAACCAGGTAAGCATCGATCTCCTTGTGTGGGCAGTGTGGTGAGGTGTCCTAGGACACCTAGGCTATGCTCAAGGACAAATTCTAGGAGGTCGCTGTGAATCTGCACTCCTGGGACATCAGGAGAGTGTATGGAGGAGATCAGAGCTGTCAGCCTGGCTGCTGGCAGGGAGCAGCAGCGGATGCACTCAACACAGGGAGAGGGATGAGCTGGCATGCCAGTGTTGCCATGTATCACCAGAGCTCAGCTCATCCATGGCAGTCCAACAAGGCTGAGAAACTTTGCCTCGGTATCCTTCACTCAAAATGAAGATGCAATTGGAGTTTCTGGATGTGGTGGTTTCCAGTATCGTGTGTAGTTCAACTGTCTCCTTCCCTATGCATAGCATTTCCTGTGGCTGAATAGATTAACAGTTGTCTGGTTTGGGGAGAAAAAGGAATCAAAGATTTCCTGTTTTGGAGTTGTAAAGCCACACGTGGAGGACTAGAATAGAAGTGCTCACATCTCGCAGGTTCCTGAGCCTTCAGGGCTCTCTCTGGCCTTGAATACACGTGAACCAGACATGTCCATTCAGCGGAGCCCTAAACATGTATAAAGTTAAGCCCATGCTTATATCCTGCTGGCAGGTGAGGACATCAGCACATGCTCACCCATCCTCCTGACCAGAAGATGATGAGAGATGGTCCTATCTGTGTTCCGTGTAGTGGCCTAGCATGACAAGAGCATGCTGAGGAGTCAGTGCATCTTAGAGGTGCCTGATGCTACACGCTTGGGGTAAAGCGTCTCATCAAATCCAGCTGCCTTGTGAGGGAAAGAGCAAGGCCATTGTTATTTTTCTCAGCATTTCATTTTTGGGCTGTGTTGGGCCATTTCCTTGTGAGCCCTGCTGACCACAGACACAGCCATCATGGGCTCTGTAGAGTTATGTCATGTGAGGGTGATGCATTGCAAAATTTGAAAGGCAGGTTCATGATGATTTCCATCCAACCCAAGATGCTGCCAGCTTCCTATTGCCCTGGACATGGTGTGTGTGGCCTGGGCTGAGGTCACTGTGTGTTTCTGCTGCCAGGGTTTGGTACTTACCTCAGCATCGCTGTGAGTTACAAGGCTAGCGAGTCATCCATGGTGTATCTGACTCAGATACCAGAGGCCATTAAAATATATTTTTGTTAAACTGGAAACAGCATGAAAACCTCTTGTTTGCCACTTTAGTGTGTTGGCTCACTGCTCGGGAGAGCTGTTCCTGCTCTGCCTTTCAAGGAGAACACACAAAGCCACTACTGCAGAGGTGTGGGGAGAGGGAACTGCAAACATCCTCATTCGGCTACCTGCTGTCAAGTGGTTCAGCAGAAACAAATATGTAACCAACACACAACAGCGTGTGGTTGATCGTCTGAGCCAGGAACTGCCAGAGGCTGAGTAAATGCAGAAAGGAATGTGGTCACCCCAAGCTGCCCACACAGGGTCAACCCCAACCCCTCCTGTGTTCCCCAGATCTGGGCAGAGCCTAGGAGCATGTGGTGGACGCTAACATGGGCAGTTGTCTTGGATACCCTGCCTTTAAACACTCCTAAGGGACAACCACTTCACAGCCTCATTAGGAGGGTTCAGTGGCCAGCCACGTTCCCTGGGCATGATGTGCCTGCAGGGTTGGGCTGGGCTGGGGCTGAATCACAGCCAGCATGAACCATCTGACAGCAGAAGTGATGCTGAGGGGTGGGGAGTGGTTTGCTGCACTACAATCAAGGGGGAGGAGGAGGGTTGACTTCCAAATAGAAATAGAGGCTCTCATGTGGTGAAGGATTTATGTATTCCTTGAAACTGGAAGAATGATAAACCAGCTTAATAAACTAGCTTAGATCACAGTAACTTGGGAAATAGAAGTTTACTCTTCATTTGTTCTTTATTTACTTCTTGATCTTTATTTCCTATTTTCAAATAGTAGTTAATGATGAAAAGGTAGGAAGTATCTTTCTCTTGTCAGAGGGTGGCCAGGGGCAGGTACCCTTGTTACAGGGGTGGGTTTGTGAATGGGGGCCATATCTCCTGCTTTACCTCCTAGAACAAAAGCCCTATGGAAGTTGGGGACTGATATGGAAAACAGATGGGGAAGTTTGTCTCATCTTGTGTTCCCAGTTCCCCTCCTTGTGCTTGGGACAGTCAAAGAGGAGCTGGGAGTGAGACCAAGGAGTGTAAAGGCATGGGGAGACACTCAGGGCTCTGCCAGGGTGGGTGGCCCCATGGGATGCTGCAGTGACCCCACATAACCTCACCCAGAGTGGCAGGAGGAAAGGCAAGGATCCCAATTCATGCCCTGCATGGACCCTAGTGGTGTTTCACATCTCACATGAACTTTGGCTGAGGAGGATGAAGAGCAGCCTTCTTCCCTTACCCTCATGAGTTCATGCCTCCATTTATTTACCTGAATCATTCTATGATTCTATGATATTTATCTGCACACCAGTGGCTGTTTACCAGAGAGTGCTTTACAGCCCCAGTCAGGACTTTATTACTAATAGCACAACTCTTCTATTTAAATGGGGGTTCCAGATATTTTTTATTGTTTGCTAAATCTGTTGTAACCTGAAGGAGAACATTAAACAGCAGGAGCATAGTTCACAATCCTACCTGAGAGGCTGTTAAACCACCAGCCCCGAGATGCCCATGCAGCACACACGGAGATCACTCAGCCCTTGGCATCCCTGAGGACAAAGATAAGTCACACACACTAATTCCTGAAGCCATCACACTGTCATAGATGGGCCTGCTGGGTTGAAGTTTTTTCACCATTTTTGTCTTAAACCAGTTTCACTCTAAGCAGCAGACTCAGCTTCACACTGAACGCAGCTCAGGCGCAGGGACTGGGATGTACCTCATGGAGAGTGGGACATCTGAGCTTCACATCACCTGCTTTAGGGCATGTTTGCTTATTCTTATTTTTTTTACCCCAGTTTTGTGCTGCACAGTGACCTCCCCGGGCACCAGCAGGCTTGTGATGGCCTAGGGTGAGACTGTTAGGGTGAAGTCCCCTGGCTTCCTGCCCCCCTGTTCTTCAATGTGGTGGGAAGGGCTGGGAGAGCAAGAGATTCATCTGTGTGTGTGTGAGACCTGATTTCAGTTGGGAAGTTTTTAGGAGTCCACAGATGGAAGAAGTTGGATAGGCTTTGTTATAGGAAATTCTGTACTGCCCTGCCATTTTTCTGTCAAAATACCTAGAAGGAGTTAGGTAAAAAGCAGAATTCAGTTTATCACCTCTCCCTCCACCCTGAGGGGGGGTTTAAGTGGCTCCTGCCTGTCAGTGCAATGCTTTACACTTTCTGCCCAGAGATCCAGCAATGGTTGCTTAAGCTCTTGAGTCATCATTTCCCATCACATAGATAAGATTATTCTCATTTTACAGCTGGAGCTACAGAGACAATGTGGTTCAGGCAGCTCCTGTGCTGAGCAGTCCCTGAGCAACACTGTGATCCTACAGTACCCTGGCCTCATCTTTATCTCAGCCCCTCGTACTGTTTGGGATCCTAAAGGGCTTCTGCAGTGTCTTGTAGAAAGAGCATGGTAAAGCTAGGACTGGGATCCACTTCTCTCTCCTTCACCATTCCCTGCCCTGTAGAGCTGTTAGCTTAGGGGGAAGAAGAAAACAAATACCCCAGAAAACACCCCACTGCCCAAAACCTCTGAGAAGCAGCTGATATGCTCCTCACCTCACTCAGTGGGATTGCTTATGTGCTATCAGCTACATGTCTTGCTGTCATCCTGAAAGGGGTTGGTTTCAGCTGAGAATGACATGCAGAAATACAGGAGCCTAAACCATAATGAGGGCACTGACAGATCCAGACTCACACCAGCACAAACTGCTTGGGGAAAATAACTCCTCTTGTTCCATCAAATAGGAGGGACATTTGACCCCAGAAGTGAGTCAAACGTGAAATGTAATTCAACCCCCAACAGAGGCCAGAGTATAAATGCAACTTGACATTTGATCAAACCATGGTGGACATTTGAACCCCAAGATGAGTGAGGAATATGTTGTGTCTCTTGAAGTCAGCAGAGCATCATTCCTCACCCCTGTCAACTTTCTTTCTTTCTTTCCTCCCTTCACCAAACAAAGGCAAGGAATTAAATAATGCAAAAATCCCAAGGAATGGGCAGATTCCCAACCATATGCTGTGCTCTGAAAGATGACTAAAAATACAGTGAAAAGAAATAAAAACACCTGCAAAATCAGTAAGAAAAGGCATTTATTAAGGTCTCTGTGATAGGGAGAGTAACCCCAGGAAAGGCAGAGGTTGGGAAATTCCTGACATAGCTGGAAAGGAATGAGGTTGGTTTTGTTTGGCAGTGAGACTTTGGCACTTGCAGGAAGAGTCCTCAGGTGCTTTATAAAAATGAATTAACTGCCTCTGGGAATAGCCTGCATGAAGGTGTCATTATCCCATAGTATAGGTGGATCTGGTGTGATTTTTGGGAACAATCATCCTTGTTAGAATCACAGAGTGGTTTGGGTTGGAAGGATCTTGAAAGATCATCTAGTCCAACTCCCCTACAGTCAGCAGGGACATCTCCAACTAGATCAGGTTGCTCAGAGCCCCAGATAACCTGACCTGGAATGGTTCCAGGGATGGAACATCTACCACCTCTCTGGTTGGCCTGGGACAGTCTCTCACTACCCTCAGTGTAAAAAAAATTCTTTCTTCTATCCAGTCTACATCTCCTTCTTTTAGTTTAAAACCATCACCCCTTTTCCTGTCATAACAGGTTGTGCTAAAAAGTCTCTCCCCATCTTTCTTATAGGCCCTTTAAGTACTGAAAGGTTGCAAGAAGGTGTCCTGGAGCCTTCTCTTCTCCAGGCAACTCCAGGTTTGGTAGCCCTAGGCAAGTGTTAGGGGAGTGAGGGGCATCTCACTGTAAATGAAGAACACGTTTGGGACCACTTAATGAAACTTGATCAGAACAAGTCTATGGGCCCTGATAATATAAATCCTAGGGTCCTGAGGGAATTGGCTGATGTTGTTGCAGGACCACTCTCCATCATATTTGGAAAGTTGTGGAGGTCAGGTGAAGTCCCAGGTGACTGGACAAAGGGTAACATCACCCCTATTTTTAAAAAGGG
>VWZO01019675.1:0-153620 GCA_013396975.1 Bucco capensis | reverse complement strand
GTGGTGAGGCACTGGAACAGCCTTCCCAGGTCACCATCCATGGAGGTATTTAAGAAATGTGTAGATGTGGTGCTCCAGGACATGCTCTAGTGGCAGGCATGGAGGGTTTTTGGTCGGACTCAGTGATCTGAGAGGCCCTTTCCAACCATGAATATATGTGATTCTGTGAAAAAAAACAACACCTGAACCGGGCAAAACTAGCCATACCTTTCCAGAGATTTCAATTCCTATCTCATCAAGCACTTGGTTGACAATATCTTGGCTTTCTTCCTCTTCATCAGAAGCATCAAAAATATCATCCAGAGTATCATTAACTTAGAAGAAAAAAAAAAAAATCCACACTGCATTAAGTAGAAAGGTTACTAAACCTAGCACCATCTTTCTAAACTCCCAGAATGTAGTAGTAATACTACTTTATAAGATTCCAACAGAAAGCACCTGTATATTGGAATATACATGCTTACCTCTGCCTTGCAAAGCCTGTGAGCACAACTACAGCAACAATGGGGAAAGGTGTGACCACTTTATGAAAATGTTTAGATTCACCAAATAGTTCATTTGCTCTATCTCCCCCTATCAGATTTTAACATTTCTTAAAAATGTCTTCTATGGTTCCGAAAAAGCCCTTTCCTCTTCCTCCTCTAAATAAGTTGCAAAATTATTAACTACTCAGCTAATTTCTGAATGGCAACAATACAGTTCTGTGCAGTTGAGGTGTTCACATTTTGCTCAATATTGTTTTGAGCCCATGCTACTTACTATGGCCTTCACAGTGGCAGGGATTAGGATAGGAAGGAGACTGTGCTAGCCACAACAGGAAGTTTAGTATTTAGTTAGTGGGCAGATGCAATCAGGAACAATAAACTTGCCACCCCCCAGGAAGAAGTTTGTGGCTTCAAGTAAACTAAAAGGAGACAAAACCATCTCACACCATCATGTATGTAAAGATGAGATTATCAGTAATACATAATTAAGTGTCCAGTCCCAGAAGAAAAAGCACATGCAGAACTACCAGTTACACAAAGGACTTCTTTTCAAGTTCCCCTACCAGTTATGCCAACAAGGTTTTGAACTGGTCTCAAACCCTCTTTCCTTCCAATATGTTCTTTCCTAAACTATGATGGGTGTTTTGCATAAAGACAGGAAACAACATATTCCAATTTAGTATCTAGAGCTACTAAAAAGCCTGATGCTCAGCCTCCCTGCTCAGATGTGCATGTTTGCTTTTCATGTTTGCTGTCAATTGTTAGCTGTAGAAACAGAGCTTTAAGCATCAGCATTTCTGGACTAGTTCTACCCTTTCAAGAGCACTATGGGCTGCAGCTAGTTGTTCTCTGCAGTGCAAAACTTACTCATTTCTTCAGTCATTTCCATCTTCATGTTTTCCTTCTGGAAATTCTGCATGGTTTGTAGTGTCTTTTGTGGATCCATTTTCTTATTAACTGCTTGCATTGTCTATTAATATTAAATAAAACTTAATCATACAATGAGACAATAGTAAATACCAATATATACATTAAGAAGTAAAGAGACTTCTCTAACAAAAAACCTTTCAGTCCAAATTTCACTTCCCTTGTCTCTTTACATGCCATGAGAACTGCATATACACAACAGATCAATAGTACAGTCTGCACCTAGTAAGAAGTATTACTACTATCCTATTAGATATATTTTTTAAATGTACGCATCTTTCTTGCACAATGACACCTCTCCTGGCCTTGTATTCAGAAAAATCTGCTTGTTCTAAAAGAAAAGAATGGGACAATATTCTCTAACCTGTATGCTACATACTTTAAAGAGAGAAATGGCTGCAGGTTTTTTATTTAGTAAGGAACACTGATTTGAACCACTACTAGAGGACAGACATTAAACTGCAATTGTTTCTTTATGTTATAATTTAATGGAAAGAAATACTTTTCTCTGAAAAGCAAGTATCAAAGTGTTCAGGAAGTATATATTAGCTTATTGTGAAACTTTGTAATGGGTAGAGATCTTTCTGTGACAGTGTACTAAAATCCATCTGTTTTACTACAAGTATGCTGCACTGCTTCTTCAGGCACTGGTATTTAATACTTTCTTCTTTCCTAAGAAGTAAGCTACTGTATCTCTCATGGGATGTCAAAATCTAAATATACACACAAGCAATTCAAACATAAAGTCTAACCATCTTTGAGAAGATAAAAGAGATGGTTAATTAAGAGGGATGCCATCAAGCTACTACAGCTGCTACTGGCTTCATAGAAGCTCTTCTGCCTTCCTGTCTGAGCATGTTTAAAAGTGATAATGTATTATACTTCCAATGTTATTGAATTTCAAAGACTGTGTTTGTTGTCACATTATTTGAACTTAACAAATTGTTCTGTATTTAAGAGGGTGTTGGTTCTTCAGAATTCTTTTATGAAACACTAAACAGATACAGAGTTTATGGACCTTTAGAAAACAAGGGTCAGATACATAGTTAAAAGAAACAGTAACTATTAACTGGACTTTACTATGTCCAAAATTGGTGCCACAGAAGCTAAAAAGTATACAGAAAATACTTTGAAAGCTTTGCATATGTGTATTTGGTTTGCCTGTTGAGGCAACTGATTCCACATATTTTTCACTAGTGGTTGTATGTGATCAAGAATAGTTTATAAGCTGCAAAATGAATGACTGAATACTTACCTTTTTTAAGGTTCCCATATTAATAAGCCAAAGTAGTGACTATAAAAGTGACCAAAAAATTTAACATCTTCTCAAATAACGTTACACAAACTAGCCCATAGAAGTACCTGCTGTGTTTCAAAAAACATCACTGTTCTCAGTGATGGTTGATTTTTATGTTTATATTTTGGGGTTTTTTTCTGCTGACTTAACATTCATAATCAGCCTAATGACACCTTGGTTTTGAGAAATTTAATTCAAGGTTTTTCTTAGATAAAAGCAAATCAACCATGTAATAATTAGAAAGTAAGACTAACTTGTTCACATGTAACACTGCTGTAGGATTACTGAGTAAACTGTTGAATTTAATTGGTTGTACGGTCACACGAGCCACCCCCTTTGTGGGTCAGTCATGGAGGATGGAAAGTTTGCTACAGAGTCACAGCTGGTATCTGCCAACATACTGCTTCTTAAAGATATCTGACAGCAAAGCCTTAGCAGTAACTTTCTGCACCAAGTTGCATTGCATTGCTGTGACTAACTGGCACGTACAACTTGTTTACAATGCTGAGTGCTAATTCTGTTTCCTACACCTCTGAACAACACTCCTCACTAAAAACAAACTCCCTATTTATCAATTCAGGTAAACAGGGGAAAGTTCACAACTGACTCAGATAACTAACTCTTTTATAAGACAGTATTTGTGATAAAACATAATGCAATATCATTTCCTTAGAGCACGAAGAGTGAGAATGACAGGGAATCAAGAGTGGATTTCTTTAGGAACTTAAGATCCAAAGCAAGAACCTACTTTCTGCACAAGTCATAAAGCTACTGTGACACCCTGCCTTGATTTCTAGACTGAACATGCCCTACTACGTCTTCAGTAAAGCTGCTTGTTGAAAGATACACAGGCATATTGGGGTTTTTTGATGTACTAAAAAGAGTTCTTCCACTAGCATTAGTTTGTTTTTATCATGCAAGCATCTGGCAGATGTCTAGCCCAAGAATATATGCTTAGTTAGGTGCTAACTGTCTGGATTGGCTAGACAAAAATTTCGTAGGAATCAAATTGCATTTGTCTACTGTATCCTCAACAGTTTTTGGGGTATTAAGCAAGAAGTTTTATCCCTTCAATTGTACAGAATAAGAGAACTTAACTACTTCAACCATATGTTGCATTTTATTGTAAATAGTGTCTTGTAATGCCTTACTTTTGCTGTAGTTGACATAGCTCCTGCCATTTTCATCTGAGAGTTCATGACTTTTGTTTGAGTTGACATAGAAGTGACTTTAGAGCTAACAGCATATGTTCGATTTTTCTGCTTCCGCAGCTGTACAAGCTGTTTTGCTAGTACTTTACAGGCTTCTTTGTTACCAGTCTTAGCCATCTTCTTTATTTCCAATTCCTGTTAAAAAGGATATAAATTAATTCTACATAATTGTCATTCAAACGAAAACTGTAATTAAGCCTTACCAGTAATAAGGAAATTCCAAAAGTTAGCTATTGCCTTGATTTTTTTTAAAAGACATTTAAAGTTATCTAACTAGTCTTCTTTGCTTTTCTACCTAGGCTATTTAGTAGAAGAAACACAATGTTGTTTTGAGTTGACAGAAGGGAAAAAAAACCCACAACAAAACTGAATTTTAGTATAGTAGCACACAGTTTCCCAAAAGACTTCTACTTCTGCATAACATCACATTCTTACATGTACACATTCAACTCCATATCTGATTAGGGAGTAACACTTCAAAAAAAACACAACAAACACACACCAACCAACCAAAAAAAAAACAACAAACCACAAAGTGAAATTATTATGGCCAGTCAACTATTAGAGGTATGACTATAACTTTGATTTCTTCCATTTATGGTTAATCAAGCCATATCGCCCATGGAAGAAACAGGGAGTTCACAGGTCCTTTTTAACAGTTTTTCAGCCTCCAAAGAATTTCATAACCTTTTTGTGGAAGAAGTGGATAAAAGCTAGATGAGCAATAATTATAGTCTGTTTGCACTTATAATTTATCTGGACTTAACTTAGCATATAATAAAAGTGGTATAATTTTTCTAGGACAGTATGTGTTTAAACTTTGAGAAAGACACTTCTGGCTTACAAAAAAAACACCAAATGTTAATGTATCAACTCAAGGAGAAATAGCAAGCTAACTTAGCCCAGAGGTACCAGGAAAAAGTTGGGCGCAAATAATCTTGTCAGCTGGGATTTTTCAAACTATGCCTTTTGGTCTGTGACTTGGTAATGCAAACTATTCAACTAACTTTTTTCCTTTTCAGCTTTTTTTTTTTTAAGGAGGACTTGCAATAATATCTCAGTTCTTTGTATATGTCCAATTGGACATTTTGATTTTTACTATGAAGTAAAAGCAGCCTTTAAAGATCAGCTTTCTCCTGTGATTCTTCAGGAGAATATACTTGCTACAGGAATACAGTTGCTTCACTTTTTGTGCACTGGTACTCCAGAAAACAGCACTTCTAAGAAGATACATTGCTCTGAAAAGGTTAACACTGGTCAGCAGGATACACCAAACTGTCACAAGTTTAAAGGCAAGTGTAAACTGATCCACTGCATTATCTTTACTGCTAGGAAAGATCATGGTAAATTCACTATACAGATGACACTGGCACAGGATCTTCTCTGTAAATTCCTAATTTCTGAAAGGCTGTGTCATACATACCACTTTTAATCCAAGAAGGTACAGATCAGCACGTAAGGAGCATGAGACTTTTCAAACAGTAGAGGCCTGACATACATGTAAAGCTGTCCTCTTTGTAAGTAGCTCACACAGACTAGAAAAACTCCCAATTTTTACAGCATGCCCAGACTGTAATCTTTTTTCATACCTCAAGTATTGTGAGGGACAGAAGGAATTAGTTTGCAGCCTAGTTTTAACAGCAAACATTTAAAAATAGGGATTTTCTCACTGAGAGGAAATAGCTAAGTAGCATTTATAACCTGATTTTCAAAGCAAAATACAAACTTACACTAACTGTTGATAAATCAGTGGCAGATAATCCAGCTGCAGAAATCAAACCCTATATGTAGATTATGTTATTCCTAATTCAGAAAAATTTGGGTAAAATGCCACAACATATATTTCCTTTTGAGAGGTCTGGGGCAGCCTTATTAAAGTCTGTTATGTTCTTCTGGAAAAAACAATCAAAGTTCACATAGTCATATGAGGTTACTGAATTGAAACAGAACTGTCTGCACACTTTGACATATTTCTATAAATAGAATTAATATAACTAGGTTTCCTCAGAATAGTACCTCATAGTGAAGGAAAAAACTTTTCTGAGGAAAGTACATGACAAAATGTTCTGAGATTGATTGACAAGCCTTTGGCACCTTTTCACCTAATCTGACTCTGAAAATTAGTATCATTGTCCATCAATTCTCTCATCCTAACAGCAAATTTTAACTTTTTCAAAGACATACTTTACTACTTCTTGGAAACTCAACATTTCTGAAAAAATTTACAGCAGTAAGTAATCAAAGCTTCAACCTGAGCACTCATGAAAATTAAGGTTATTTCCAGAATTGGAACATTTCACTCTGAAAAATGCCTTAGCTATGAGTAACCTATTTTATTTTACATATTTAAGGCTCCTAGAAAAAATTTTTCTGACTTCTTTTAGTTTGTTATTCCCAGCTCTTGGTATTCCTTTTCCTTACTGCCACAAAATAACACCCACCAAAAGCTACTGATGCAGTGGCTGAATTTGCATAGCTTTTCCCACAGTCTGAGCATGTCTTCATGCATCAAACACCACCATCTGTCACGTCCCTTTATCCAATTATACTGCCACACAGGTGTAGCATTCATTCACTGAATACTTGACAGCTCACACACACTAAGTTTTAAATAGATCTTAATTTAGGCAGATAGTTTTACTATTATTAGCTAGTTTTAGGGAAGTTCTACATGCATAAAAATAACCCATGGGGCCTCTGTTTTTTAAAGCACTCTCCCACTGGAGAGCCATGGCAACATATGATAGTACTGACATTTTTAGTTTTTCCATCAAAAGTCCACTTATTTATAAGCCTGCTAGCAAAAACCTAAAAGACAGAGAATGCTAAGAATGGAAGAGGAAAGTGAACGCACTTATTTTATCTAAAGACAGTTTCAGGCTTTTCCTATGTTAAATACTGAAATCACTTTTAGATAGTAATTTTTTTCTGACATAATTTTATTAACTGAAAAGTCAAAAAGGAGAAGACAACTATTTTAGCGTTCAATTATTATACATTGAGTTGTACCTTTAGCACTTTGCAAGTTTTCTGTTATATTGAGGGTGTCTGTTTTTAAAGAGTAAAATACAAGCTCCCTGCTCTACTTACCAGTTGTTTTTCCTGTTTTTCAAGTGCTGCTCTATCTCTGGTTATAGCCCTCTGTGTACCTCTTAACTCTCGATTTTGCTCCTTTATTATATCTGTAAAGAAAATATTTATAGCTAAGAGTTTTCAATACCACATAAACATCTTGCCTGCTAAGCACTCTGCAGACATGCAGCATGTTTGACAGCCTCCCCTTGTTTATCATGAACTGTCAACTACCGAAGAATTGTCAGCATTTCAAGTATATGAAATATTAGCAAAATACAATTTTATGTACACAACAATTATGTTTCAGCAGCATAGGCCACACCCCATAACAAAAGGGCCTATCTAATATGTTTCTTTGCACTGTAATCACAGTAAGTGCCTTAACCATACACATTTTTTAGTTAGGTATACACACTTTTCTGCAAGTTCAATCCTAACTCGCCAGTAACATATTCACTGTGAGCCCACTGGTTTTCAACCAGTCAGGCCTAACTTGAACAGGTAGACCAGCTGAAGAAACCTTACATATGAGATCTCAAAGCATTTAAGTCCATTAAAACAGTGAAATACTCCTTAGATGCAGGTCCTGGATCCTGCTCTTCTCTATCCTTACTCTGGCTCATTGGAGATTGCTCTCCTCCCCAAAGGAATCACAACGGTGTGGCCAAACTTCAAGCCAGACTATATAGCAACAGTGTTCAAACTTTTCAAATTGGCAGATTCTTAAGAATATTAAGATATGAATGTGGAGGCCTTTACAGCAAATTTAAGTTTCCTGACAACTGATATAGCCAGCAGAAGCCTGAACGCTGTCTGTCAGGTGAAACATATCATCCTTCACAGGATTTTTATCCACTGCACAATTTTAAATTATTTACCGGTACTGTCCACTTATTAAAGCAAGTATTATTTACAATATAGCCATCAATCATGCTAGTTGCAATTAACTTTCATTGGAATTTATAGCACATGCTTAGGTGTGATTCACCTGGCAAAAGTAGATAGGTCAGCATTTGACTCAGCATCCTCTGACCTTTATAGAGGAAAAAAGAATCTCTTCCTTTTAGATTAGAAGAGATTCATCTAATCCTAATGTATATGTCTGCAGTACATTAGATAAACTTTGGGTGGTAATCTAAAGGGAGCACACTGTCACACAAACTTTAGAGCTCGCTCTTCTAATCCCCCAAAGTAACATCACGCATGGCAGGACACTACTATTTTACTTTATGGAAATCAATATAAACAGGCAGAATTACTAATGGAAAAAGAAAAAGGCATGAAGGATAAATTCTAGAAACTGCAGCCACTCTTTTCTGCAATAATTCTTCTACAAACAGTAAGAAGCATTCACACTCTGCATTCCCACAAACAGACATACTGTAAAACATCCATTGCTGAAATTATTTCAGCTTTAATAGGTTTGAATCAGAAAACCCCCGCACCTTCAGTGGCATTTTAAAGAAGGCATATACACTACCACCTCTCATCACCAATGTTTTTTGGCCAAACAAATGCACATTCCAAAGAAGCTCTGTGAAAAACAGACCTGCTTTTTACACAGCTACTACTGCTCCAAAAACTACACAAAAAGCATCTTCAGGAGATGTAGACTTTACAGTGGATGACAATTAGAGCTGAAAGATGACACGGCATCTAAAACTGCATTCTTCACACTGGCAAAGCAGCAGTGAAAATTATTCTGAAAATAATGCTACAGGCAAGTAATTTTGAAGGTAGACAAATGTAGATTACTTGCACAGCTGCACTTGAGAAAAAGCTACATAGAAGACTGTCTTTTCTAACTACCCTAACTATTAAAAAAAATCCCTCAGCATAGAAAGCTTCAGAAGTAGGAGCTTCAAGATGATACCAAATAAGAACTGTACTTATCAGGAGACAAGAAGAGTGAGCAAGATGTTTATTTCTTTTTCCTGATCTCACATAGCAGCACAAACTAAAGGTAGCAATAAACCAAAACCAACTATCAGCAGTTACAGGCCCTTTTATTTTTTTTTTCAAGTCCAACCATAGGCCTACAGTACTGCTGTCCCTAAACCACCCTCCAAAGTGCCACATCTATCCATTTCTTGAAAACTTCCAGGGAGGGTGACTCCACCACCTCCCTGGGCAGCCTGTTCCAACACTGCATCACTCTTTCGGTGAAGAAATGTTTCCTAACATCCAACCTAAACCTGCCCTGGCACAACTTGAACCCATTCCATGTAGTTCTACCACTAGTCACAAGGGAGAAGAGGCCAACACCTGACCCTGTACAACCTCCTTTCAGGTAGTTGAAAACAGCGACAAGGTCCCCCCAGCCTCCTCTTGTCCAGGCTAAACAGCCCTAGCTCCCTGAGCCTATCCTCATAAGGCCTGTTCTCCAGATCCCTGATCAGCCTACTTGCCCTTCTCTGCACTGTCTCCAGCACCTCAATGTCCTTCCTATACTGCGGTGCCCAAAATTGCACACACTATTCAAGATGACCCCGGAACCTCCCGCCTCGCTGTCCCAGGGAGCCGGCCCGGCCCGAGCGCCGCCGGTGACTCACCCCGACCAGGCTGTGGCCTCCTCCTGCCCCTGGGAGTTTCTGCTCCTCCGGGACACAGGGCCCGAGGCCGCTCCACAGGTACTACCACCATCCCCGTACTCCAGCTTTCCCTGAGCCCGGCGCAGGGATCGGGACCGGACCGGACAGGGACCTCACGAGTCCGCCCCCGGACTGCAAGAGGGGCGGCGGGGCCCTCTCTCGGATACCGGCGGCCCCGCGCCCCACTCACCGTCCACAGTCTTCTTCTTGAAGAGCGAAGCCATTACGGCAGCCAAACCTGGAGCCGCCGGACCCCCTACTGCAGTCCCCTCAGCGAAACCCTGCCTCCTCCTCAGGTGACCAGGAAACGGCTGGGCCGCGCAGAGCCTCCCGGCTCCGCCTCCCCGCCGACGAGGGGCGGGACGGGCGGGACGGGCCGCCGGGTTGCCTCCGCCTACTCTCGGAGGCCCTTGGGAGCGGTAGTTGGCAGTGGGTTGCTTGAGGTGTGCTCCAATAGAGACTGTAGCAGCAGGCGGGTCGCGGGATTTCTTCTTCCCGCAGGGGGAGTCACCGCCCGGGGCGGTGCGGGGTAGCCACAGCACATTCTGCAGCGTTTCTTTCCGCGCATGGAATTGGTTACCCTGAGCCGCGGGAGGGGCGCTTCGGCGGCTGTTTCAGGCGCCGGGGGACGCGGGGAAGCCCCATCTCGGTGGCAGTGGTGTGCGAGCGGGCCGGGCCGGGCAATCGTGGCTTCCCACTTTGTCTAATGCTACCTCCTTTAGGTTTTCTTCATGTGTATGCAATTATTTAAAAGTAATTGAATTTGGCAGCGTAGTGCATTTCGGGTTTGGTGCCTCCCCTTATGCAGCGTCGTGCGTGGGCAGGTGCAGGGGTTTGGGCGTAGAGCGCAGTTAAAACACTCGTGTGGTTAGTTCCTGCTCGTTTCTTGTGGAGTTCTGAGCTGAAGCACTGGCGTGTGGCTTACCAAGGTGTGTGTTGAGCACAGCGCTCTAGCAGCCTTTGCCAGGACAGCGTCGGGGCTGGCTTTGTTTCATGTTAAGGAGCATCCCAGTTTCGGACCCTCGTCCTGAGCTATTGCCATACCTAGGGAACTGAACACGTTCGTTTTCTGAGTTAAGCCTTTGTTTGATCACAGCTACCGTTGTGCACATGATATAAGAATATGGAAAAAGGAGTAACTTTTTTTTTTCAAGCATCTAATTATAATCCTTAATTTTTAGTGAGGTAGCTTGTAATATAGCTGTGGTTTCATCATTGGCAATTGACTACACATAATAACCTCTGAAAGTAAAAAAGAAACTGTAGTAGAAAATACAGTCCTATTGGTCTGAATACTAGTGAAATATACCTTGATTTGAAAGTGTAGGGGGGAGTTATGTTAATTTGCAAGGAAAAAAAGTGATTGGAATGTAGTAATGCATTTTGATAGCTAGATATAAATTTAATCTGAGGAAGAAGTCTAAGTTTATGGTGCCAGTACCCTAATAAACCACACTTTTATAACCTTGCATGGAAGAACAATCTATTAGAATATTGTAATAGCACTGTTAAGATGTATGTGGATGTAGGAAGGTATAAACTGTATTTGGTGTCAATATTTCTTGATTTTTCTGAAAATACTCTTTTTATTGCAATAGCAAGTTTTCATTGTTTTTCCTGTAGCCTTTTAGTTATTTTTCACCAATTTTGCTCGACTGAAATCTAAATCGTGTGATAGTATAAATACTGTGGAAGTTTAGCGATTCACCGTGAAGTAAGTTAAATATAATACCCTTTACAAGTTTATTACTCTATGTTTGTGCTGTCTGTTAGGTCAGATCAGTCAGTGATGACTTACTAAGCAAAACTGAAATCCTGACTTTGAAAATACACAGATGAAGGAAGGACAGGAGAGTGCTTGTTAATTTAGATTCAGTTCATCACTTCTCTTGAGAGGGAAGTGAGGCAGCTCAGCGATGGGGTACTTGCTAAATAGCTATGAGACAAGAAAAGCATTTTTCCACAATATTTCTTCATGAATGTTTACTTGTGATGAGGTAAACAAAGATGTCCATAATAGGCTTCATGACTGCAATAAATAGAAGTGTGTCTGAGCTGTTGCTTGCCAAGGCTTACTGGTTTTGTGCTATAACACTGAATGCTTGGATGCCATTGTATACTTGATTTGAATGTTTTGATTGTAGTTATAGGATAAGAGAAGGCCTTGAATTTATTGTTTAAAAGACTAATGCTTAAACTTCAGTGCTTCTTTTAGATTCTCAATGTCCTGTTTCAGGAACTATTTGCAAATCAAAATGGAAAAGAATATCTTAGTCCTTTATGCTGTAGACAAACTTTAAAAATCAACCAGATAGAATAAATAACCTTTCCTTACTGACTGTATGCAAATACCAGTAGCAAACAAAAGCAAGGACAGTATATTTTCTGTTTGTTAGATATCGAGTAAAGTGGAACACAAAAAAATGGTTCAGATAGATGATGCAATGTCCTGTACTAATTTGAAATTGAGCACATTCAAATCAAAGTGTGAAAAGCAAATTTGGATAATAAAAGCAGAGTAACAACAGGAAAGCTAGTCTGTGTTCCAGGGTTGCACTTAGAAAAAGGTGGAGAGCATGTATTTGTTTTTAAAGCTCTATATAAGCTTTCTAGCATTGGTCCATTGGAGTTTCTAAGTGTATTATATTAACTTAAACCAGGTGACTAGGTTCCTTAAAGCTGAACATGTTCAAGTGCTCAGATGAAATGAATACTAGAATAGTAGATGAAGTGAATGATTTGGAAAAATACTTTTTCAACACAGGAGAAAACGAGAGCTGAACCTTCAGGTGTGAAGAAACTCTCAAGGTTATGTGTTAAATCTTTTCAAGCTTTGTGGCTAGATCAGCTGATCTAATGGAAGTTATTAGTCTTCCATATCTCTTTTCCTAGGGTGAGGGAAACATTGCAAGTGAACTTTCACTGACAAGCTAAGGCAGACTGTCTTGGGATGCTTTGGGCATAATGAGCCAAATTCAGTACTTAGATCTATTTTCAGCCTGTCTAATTTTTCATCTGCAGGTATAAGGAAATTAAATGAGGCCATGTGTAGTAAGGAATGAAGTGGGTCCATTGAAAATTACAGGAGCCTGAATGAGATAAATAGTCAAAGACTAGTATCAATGTATTGTTATATGAAATATGCAGTGCTCAATGTGTAAAATAAAGTTATGAGAAGTAAGAATGTGTTGTGGCACAGGCTGAATATTGTGGCTGTGTTTAAATGTGTGGCTCTGCTGAAGTCTGTCTGTGTGTGTGTGTGATGATGTTATCTCTAATAGCATTTATTAGTAATGGTACTTGGAAATTGGAGTATGCTCTCCAGGCTGGAGAGCTGATAGAGCACAAAATGAAGGGGCAGGGGATGATTGGTGGCCGTCACAAAAGGTGTGCATGGAAACTTTTGAAGAATGAAGAGTTAGAAAGAACAGGAATAAATGAAGAAGGCCCTAGAGGAGAGGATAAAGAAAATGGAGATGAGCAGTGGAAATAGTGCAGCTGTTCCCTCCAGTATTGTGTTTCCAAAATTCATTTTCTCTGCTTTGTACAAAATGAAATCACAAGTATAAAAAAGTGGTTTATACAGCACATCTCATGCTGCAAAATGCCTCATTCATAGGGGGAGCCACATCTAGCAAATACACAGGTAGAAAATAACCCTTAAGAACACTGAAAATAAAATTAAGGGATAGATTTCATAAGGGAGAACTGTTTAACTGTCTGCATGTAGTGAATTGCTTTTAAGTAAGAATAATGCCAAAATAAATGAGGTTGCAATGGTAATCAAGGTGGTGAGCTACAGAACAATCAATGGATGATCTATCTGGAAATAGTTCATATTGGTAAATGTTTCCTTTTTCAAAAAAAGTTTTATATATTACATTAATTTAAGAAAATATTGAGGGAAGTGGTAAATGTGAGTGAATGTCTTGCTTTGGATCTGTTCACAATTTAAGTTGAACTGGGCATGTATGTGAAGCAGAGAGAATGTATTGTTGCTCTCATTCATAACATAATTGTTTCTTGTTTTCTGTGTCAATTGCTAATAGACTGCTACTCACCTCTGCCTTACAGCATACAAAGTGTTACATGATAGAGGAAAATAAATATTTAGGTGTGGAAGCATGGTTTGATTGAATTTGTTCTTGTGAGGCTTGCTTGGCATCTATGGAGACTGAAATTGTCTTTCTATGTAAAAGGACCTTTGTGTTGTGCATATTTTCCCTGATAATCCACTGAACTCACATGACAGACTTCTGAGTAAGTAAAAAACCTGCAAGAATGAGTTAAAAACTGTAGAATGTTAAATGTTAGTGTAGAGTTTGCTGATGAGCTTTTATTGAACTGAAACTGGGAACATTTAGAGGATGTGGCTTTCATCTTATTTTTTTACTCATGAATGTATTTGCAAACAGTTGTTGAAAGAAAACAAGACAAAAATCTCAATCATCTTTAATATGTGTGAGCAACTAGGCAAGTAATTTTTTTTTCTTTTCCATATATGCAAGATTACACCTTAGTTTCAGTTACTTCCAGCATCTTCTTAATAATGTGTAAGTACTTTGTACCATTTAGTATGTTCATGAAATTCAGTACTTCATGAAACCCTCTAAATGTCTAATCTTTCCTTACAGAAATCTGGTTTTAATAATTACCTTGATTGGTGATAAGATACTTTTGAGTTGCAGGGTACATCTTTGATAACCTTTCACATCTGATTGCAAGGCTCTTCCTGGGTGAAAGACCAAACACTGTTATAAAATAGTGACATTCCTTTGTACAAACATATTTAGTTTTCCTTCAGTAATCACGTGTGTAGGGCATCATATTTGGGCAGGGCATTCAAGAAGTCAAGGGTTATACTTTTAAAAGCATTTGCTTGAAAATATCATATCTTTAAATGACTTTGCCCAAGGAGAAAAGGAAATCCAGGCTAGTAACAAAATAGTAAATACTGTTAGCATTTTATCACAAGCTTCAAGAACTCCGCAAGGCATCAAGTTTAGAAAAAAGAGTGAGAGATTATGGGGAGGATATTTATTATTACAAACCACAAAGTCAACAGGGACTGCTAAATGTTCTTACAGTCATAATAGCCTATCTTACGGTCATAATAGCCTAGCTCATGTTAATTCTAGCCCCAAGCTCTCTGATTCTTTATGTGCAGAGATAATGGGGGGGAAAAGTGTATTTTTAGTTTAGCAGCAGATTCCTCCCAACCATGGAAAATAAATTGGAGAGCTTGGCAAACTGAAAATGATTTGGGCTTTGAAGGAATTCCCAGTAATAATATACAAGAATTATTACCCTAGGTGGTTAGAGGATCCTGTATGTTTATAGCTGATAGTAGTCATTTTGATTGAATATTGCCTCAGTAACTTGTTTCCAAATAATTTGCCTTTAACCTAAATCTGTTGATCCTAAAGAGGAGACCTTTTTGGTAATGCTTTTTATTGTTTGTATTTCCTGTGTATATCTTAGATAAAGTCTAATTTTTATGTTGCTTAGGCAAAATGCTACCTTAGTGGTCAAGTTGTTATATTTAACTTATCTGGACTTCACTGCACATCAGGATTTAATATATTAAGAGCTATGTTAAATAGGTTCAGATTTGAGAATGTGTACTTCCCTCCACCTCCCCAAGTAAAAGGCAATGCAAATAGTTGTTCTAAAAGAATGCCTTACAAACCTAGGAAATTCAGTTTAAGATTATTACTGTTCATTTTTCTTTTTTTACATGATTGTCTAGCAACATGACTGCTTTGGGTTAGAAAAGCTATAAATGGGGGGGGAGGAAGGGGAGAAGGGACTCCACCCCCCAGAGAACATATTGTCCAGTTTTCTTACTGTTTGGGGATATTAGAAAGAAGTTCCTCACCACAAGGGTGGTGGAACACTGGCACAGGTTGCCCAGGGAGGTGGTTGAGGCCCCATCCCTGGAGGCATTCAAGGCGAGGCTTGCCAGGGCTCTGGGCAAGCTGCTCTAGTTGGGGATGTCCCTGGCCACTGCAGGGGGGTTGGACTAGATGAGCTCCAGAGTTCCCTTCCAACCCAAACCATTCTAGGATTCTATGAATATGTGGATGCCAGCAGACTGGGCAGTACAAAGAGACCAAGTTTCCTTTTGTAGGCTCACATACTGTCTGTGCATAGCTGTCAAGGTTAAAAAAAAAAAGTTGAAAATGTTGATCAGTTGAAAGAAGACCTTTGTGTCAGTTTGTGAAGAAGGCCTTCCGACAATAAGTAGTAAGAAGATAAAAAGATAGCTGTCAGAAGCAAAATGAATAACGGATTGCTTAAAGCTAGAATTAATGAAACTGAGAATCGGTGTGAACTGTGAATGTGTGATGGTATGGAGACTGGAATTGGCCAGGGAAGGCCTTGAATAGAAATGACTTTGTGATGAATAACCAAAGGAACCACTTGGAAGGAGGCAATGAAAATGGCAATGTGGTCAAAATAATGATCTAAGAAGATGGCCTTTTGAAAACCATTTTGAAGAAGCGAGGTTGGATTCATCAGGAACATGAAGGAAGATGTTGCGCTCATCTTGCATCACAGTAAAGAGTATCTGGACTAAAGGTTCATTTTTGTGGCTTGATAGGAAAGGCTGGTCTAGCAAAGCTGCTCTACAAGAGGAGGTGCTAAGATTTTTATATAGCTAAAATGATATGGATCTGGAGATGATGCTCAGCTGACCACCCTCAATACTGGAGGAGAAGGTGGTGGTGATCATATTTATTAGGAAAGGCAGAAGGCTGGAAGCACTGGGCAGGTGAAAGATTGGAATCATTGCCCTGTGGAGCTGAATATCTATAATGGTAGACAAAGAGACTGCCTTTTCAACTCAGATTCTTCAAAAACAAGTTCTGGAGTAGGGAAGCAGAACTGTAAGTTATTTGAATAAGTGGCATAATGGAGGTTTTGTATTAATGACTATGGCTCAAAAGGAAACCAAGGATAGAGCCTTATGAAAATGAAGCAATACATCCTTAATGTATGCAATTATTTGTTTTTAAAAGCATTTTTATAATTATTTTTATGGAGATGATTTTGTTTTTTAAAGTTTGATAGAAGTACTGGTTTTAATATTAATTTTATTCTGAATAAAGTGCATGATATTTATATTTATATTTATTTAGTGGAGTTGTGGAGGCATTCTTGCATCAACATGAAGACCAAGTAATTTAAATTTTTGAAAATTTAATATTTCTTTTAAGTATAAAAGGACTACAAAAATATCTGTTGATACTAGAAATGTCAAATCAAGGATTTCTCATTGTGGTCTTTTTGTTAATGGTTTATATTTTCACCGGCATTCAGAATGCTTGTCACTTATGATGTCCTTTGAGAATAGCTATAGCTACCTAATGATCAAATCCAACAAAAAATATGTTTGGTTCCTGTTTGACAGAAGTGTATCTAAAACTCAATGTCACTGGAATCTGCTCCCAAAGCATATACTGCCAGAAAGGCAGATATATTTTATATTGTATTGGGTCTCTGAAGTGTTATAAAAAATGGCATATCTTTTTTTTTTTGTACCTTTAAGACCAGTAAGACAGCATCAAGCAGTTTATTGCAGACCTTGTTTATGCCTTAGTCGAGTGCAGTGTAGTAGACCCATGTGCATGCTTTGTTCTCAGCACCAACTCTGGAAGCAGTTTTGAATCTCATTTGGTGTTAGTTGAATCTATGTTCTCTTTGTTGTCTATCTGTGAATCAGTATTGAAAAAAATAGACCAATGTTGTTTTCACTGTTTAAAAAGGCATTCCATTTATTTTAGATTACTTTCAAACTCTATTTTTACATCATGCTTAACTATTTCTTTCTTAACTACTTAATGCTATCATCACTTTATGCAGCTAGGGTAAAATGTGCTATTTCCAGGGATTGGAGGTGGTGGAGTACAGCTTGGCCATGGGTAAATGAGAATTCAATTCTACAAAGCCAGGAAAGATATTTGGCCACGTTAATTTCAGTGAGGATTCATACGGATAATCCCTTTGTAAGTTAATTGGGATGTTTCATTGGTAAATAAGGTAGCAAGGATCCATGTGCAAGTGTCTGCAGTCTGGGAGACTCAGCTGTGGCTGGTGGAAGCAATGTTGAGCAGCCTTTCTTTTGCAAGAGACTTTCCAAGTCTCCTGGGCTGAGCCTTTGGATCTAATTAGATTCCTATTCAGGAATTTTGTGGCTTAACTTTTAAATTGTGTCTGAAAAAAAAAAAAGAAGGGGTTTTATGGTGGCTCTGTTTTTCTTAGGTTAAGTGAATAACATAGTGACTGTTTGCTTGTAAAATAGTGTCAGTAAGTTAACTTCCTCCTTGATTCTGATATGGCTACACTTACCAAAAATGTGTGTGTGGCAATTTATGGATCTTGCTCTGAAGAGCATGAACCACGGTGAGTTCTGATGTCTCAGTTCAGCAAAGTTCTTCAGAACCTGAATGCAAGTGCTTGATCCTTCTTTTCAGCAGCAAAGTCCTTTCATCAGGACTCACTCTAGTTTTGGAAATGAATCAGAGATACGCTGTCTTGCTGAGAAGGAAGACTTGGTGACTGCCTCTGGTTTTGCTGGTTTGTGTAGTGTACAGGAAACTGTAGTATGCTGAAATCTTGTTCTATGAAGCAGAGGGGAAAGAAACTCAACTGCACTTTTCTCTCTGCTGTACAGGACTAAGTATAGGAGTAGATCACGTGGCTGGGAGAAACACAGCTGGCTGGGAAGTCAGGCAAGAGCAGGTCTCTGTGATGTGCCTTTCTTGCACTAGTGGTTTCCAATTGTAACTGCTCCTGGGAATTACAGATATTTTGGTTTTACAAATAGTCCCTGTATTTTACAGGTATTTTATATGATGGTGACAGAATGTTTTGTTCAGAGTTCTGCTGACAACTTCACTTAATAAATGAGGTATTTTATTACTAAGTGTCTGATCAGAACTACTGAAATTTGTAATGTTCGACAAATCCACCAATTTGCAATTTAACTCTCACTGCAGTATCAATTACAGTGTATTCTTGTATTTACTGTTGCCATTCATGTTCACATAATGCTTTAATAAAGGGAATAGAAAGAGGGTTATCATGCATGGAAATATACGATACAAGCACAACAGTTTTGCCTTGCTTATAAATAGCTTCTGAAAACAGTGGTCTGTGAGGGAATAGAGTTGATTGACTCATTTGTTGTGAATAATTTAGCCTGAAAATTATCATTTTTGTATATGTATTATCCATGGTGAACTGAATTTGCATTCACCTATTTGTTATTCATAATCTTCCGTTTAATAGTTAATGAACTTTTCTGAGACATGCTTAAATCACTGCTTTGTTACATGTGGTGTATTATGGTCCTCTGAGTCATCTTAATAGTTTCTGGGTCCTCACTATAGAGGTCTGAAACTGCTAGTGAGAGAACAATTACAGCCATGTTCTTTGTGGTCACATGAGAGAACAGTCTTCCTCTATGAAGAGGACTCCTGTGCCAGTATTTTTTAGGAACTGTATGTGGTCAAGGGAGGTAGTTGTGCAGACATGCAGTGGTTATGAGGGCTGTTTCACAGTGATTATTTTTAATTCAAGCATGTGCAAGACCTTGTAGTCTGGCTTTATTATCAGAGCAAATTCCCCTTTGTTTCGTGAAAAGGCAGAGTAGTACAGAGTCAGTGTGCTGTTGGGAAATATGATATCTATAGCTACAGCTCCTATATGCATGAAGCAGTGCATATAAAGATGATGGAGAGCTACTGAGTAAAGCAGTGCAAGTGGCAGAAACAGTGTACATTAGCATGGTATTCTACCTCTATAAAAAGTATGTATAGATAGATATCAGGCTTCTAGTTCAGAAATTTCTTTTATTATCTCTACTGAATTGTTTTTTGTGTGTATGTGTACTTGCATGTGTGTATCTCAGTTGAATGTGCATATGGGATATATATGCCTCAATTTCACACTCATTCATTTCTACTGTGTGTGAGTTGCCTTGCATAGGTCTGTTTCTCATCAACAAATAGGAATAGAAATCATTTCCCACTTCCTTCTCAGGATTGTTGTGTTGTTTTAGTCTGTGGTCTTGAGGTGCTGTAAGCATGCTGACCATTTGTATGAAAAACTTAATATTGCTGGATTGCCATGGTGCACTAATGAGTACCAGGAGGAATTAATGTTATAATCATACAAGCAAATATACAAAGTCACTGAATGTTAGTTTTATGCATGGTTACAATCTATGTCAAAACTATAGGATGTAGTATTATCAAATTATTTATTAGGCCCAGCTGGTTAACTGCTTACAGCAAAACAACCTGTAGCTTAATTGGTCCTTCTACTGCACTGTTTTTATGCATGGTCTTTCTGGCCCCAATACCCAAAGTAGAAAACCCTGCCTTGGGGTTCTTGAGAGTTGTGCAAGAAACAGTGGGTCATAACTCATCCATGTCAAATTAATGTTGTTGTCATGGGACATCGATGGCATAATGAAGGGAGAATAAGGGCATTAAGGAGAGTTAGTCCTTCAGTAAGACTTCCCTTCTGATTGCAGTGATATGCTAAATAGAGTGGGTTTGGCTTTGGTTTGTTGTTGGTTTTTTTTCCCTAAGAAAGAATTACAATCTTTAAATAATTACTTTGAGGAAGAAATAAAGACCTTGTTGTCTTTAAGTACTGCTAATTTTGTTTGTTTCCATTCAAAATGAAATTGTTTTATACATTTAGGAATACAGTAAGGGAAGTTACCATATGCTGTCAATCCTAAAATGTCTTGTCCTCTGAAGTAGTTTTTGACTTGTTCAGCTGATTTAGACTATAAGGTACAAAGTTAACTGCCCTGTCCTGACATATTCTAGAATGACTGTTCATTATTTTCATTTGATTTGCAGGATATATAGCTGGCAAGGTGAGGGGTACTGATTCTTATTTGCGTGCTTGGGGTCAGTTTAAACAAAACCAAGAAGGTTTCTGTAGGTCATTGATTATAAATGAGAGAATTTGAGAGATAGTACTTAATTTACTTATTGAAGCTCTTTATGTGAAGTGTTGGCTTTTTAAAATAATCACTTTCATTTGGGGGCCTGAGTCTGTTGAGAGGACAGGTGATGTTCAGTCACACAAGACTTGTCTGCATTCAAGTTGTTCATTTACTGTATCAACAAAAATAGCTGTTCAGTACTATGGTGTAATGGTAAGTATTTGCTAATTCCTGTTTTGATGTGAAAACAGGCACTTTTTGCTGCTTTAATTATGTCTATGCTAGAAGATTATATCAGTTTAACTTTACTCTTCACTGTTAAATAGTGTAGGTGGTATTGAAAGTGTATTCATACATCTTTGTACTTTCTTCATGTTTAGAAGCAATGACTACTTAAGTAAGTAAATACGTAAGGGTAGAAATAAAACTTAAGTTAGTGTATCTGGTAAAATTCTCAATTTTTCATTGCTCTTTTGCTTTTTCTTTATGCAGTGCCCAGTCCAATGGATCTGTGCTAATTCAGTGGCATTGTAGGGTCCTACTGCTTTACAAATAAATACACAAACTGGCATGGGAATTTCTTCAGCTACTGAACATTGAGATTGGTCAAGAGCAGTTCTCCACCTCTCTTGCCTATACTGTGTTCCTTACCTCTCTGTACATGTCTTTTGTAGGCATCTTAGCTCTATGGAAGTTTACCCTCTGTGCAGATGGTTCAGCACCACCTTCTTGTGTGTCCTTCAGCTAGCACGTGTGTCAAGACAGGTGTAGTTTTCAAGTCACATAAGTTATCACTATCTTCTTGTCTCTGTAGAGCTAGAGGTGAGAAGCCATGAACGCTACTGTATCTCAGCACTTGTGCAAAAAAACCCCACTGAAATTCTATTTCATAACTACTGCTTTGACAGAGGTGTCTATCTTGGCAGAACTTGACAGTCTCCTAGAATGTTTGGAGGGTTCCTTGTTTTCACATGTGTTTGAAGGGAAGGAATAAGAAGTTGAAAAATCAGTTTTCTCTTTGTGTTTTTGGCCACCAGATCTTGCTTAAACCATTGAATGTGGCTAATGTACGTTGGTTTTCATATTTTTATCTCTGCTAAATTCTTCCAAGATAAGTAAACGGATTCACTTCTTTTATTCCTGGCATATTTGTTTGTTATTTTAATTAAGGGCAATGAGAAGTTGGAAAAAAATATTTCCATTCAGTTTCAAGGTGAGCTGTCACTGGAGTCATTTTGTTAGAAAACCCCTAGATATTCTTATGTAACAGTTTCCAGTGTCTTCTACAGAGCCTTCAAAAAACTTAAGGGCTGTTTGTAGCAGGTCCAGAGAAGTCAGTCAGAAAAATAAGTTCTGCAGTGGGCTTAAACCGGTTTTAGCAGGTGTTCAACACTTCCATGGTAAAATTCTTGAGGTGACTTCCAAACAAAAATGGTTGTAAGCCCATGCTATAGGGTGGTGATGCACAGAAAAGGCTATGCATGTTATTTGTTTGTTATGCATGTTATTTGCAGCTAACTGAATGGCAACATCAAACAGGAATCATTTTCCCTCATACTAAGAACCTTTGTTAACCGTGAATCTTTCTCAGCTGGAGACTCAGTTTCTCAGTTTATTGAGTGCTTCACTGAGTGTACAGGTTTCATGGAACTCAAGCCATAAATTTCTCAAAACACTTGGCCATTATTCCTGTTCCCATTTTCTAAAGCATTATGTTAGTTTTAGAGTGCTAAACTCAGGGTGCCACCATTGCAGCTCAGGAAAACCACGTTAAAAGTCATGTCAAATGGGGATTGAGTCTATTCACTGTACACATCAATCGGCTATGTGCTGGGAAAGAGAGGCAAGGCTAACAAATACTACAACCAGTCCTGAACAACAATCTCTATTCTTAATGACATTTAAAGCTAGATTAGAGAAAACACAAGGAAGTAAACGGGAGAAATCTGCTGCAGAGGGAGGATGAGGCCACATGATTCTTCCCCTCCCTGGTGTGAATGAGTGTAGGAACAGTGTAATGTATTCAGTGCACTAACATTTGCATTACAAATGCTTGTACTGGGTTTAGAAAAGAGCTACCAGATTGTCATTGCCCAGAGCACTGGCATTACAATGATTGCTGCGATGTAACAGGGCTGTTAAACTTTTTCTTAACCCTTGTATGACCTTCATCCAGCTTGAAAGAGAGATATTTGCCTTGAGTTAGCCTTCCTAGACTAATGTACATTTTAATGCCCACAGAGATCTAGAGAAAACAGTTATCTGTTTTAATGACTAGCATATGAGAGATTGCATGTTTCAAGATATATGGATTTTCTAAAGTGCTGGAGTAATAGATGAGGCACAGCTCACTCCTTGGAGCACTGCCAAGATTGTGCCCTTTGCTGGTGGGAAGATGAAGTATTATGCAAGGCTTTTCACACATTCTGTTTTTCTTGTATTCTCTGCAGTTTTCTGAAAGCTGTAGGCAATAAAATTAACGGTGTTTTGTCATTTATGCCATTGTTGCAGTGCTGTCATTCAGTTTAGTTTCAGTTGTCCTAATTGAGATTGGTGGAAGTTGGAAGAGAATCTTATCCTCTAGTTATTCAGTGAATCCTCTATAAATCAATACATCTGGAAAATTGTGAGGCTTTGTTTTGTGAAAATTTTATTTTCAAAAATCCTTCTGTAAATGAAAAAAAATTCTGACTTTCATTTATCTTCAAGTTTCAAACCTAACTGAAAAACAGTGAGTCTCACAAATTTTTGAACTTGGATTTTGGGTCTAAGTTTTCATATCAAAGTTATTGGTACCCCTAAAAAGGCTTTAACATTGGGACAGGAATAATGGGAACTCTTGCAGGAAAAAATAGAGGATCTTTTGCTAAATATCATCACAAAAACTATTTTTACTATTTTTGACATTTGAGTTTTATTGTATTCTTGCCTGCTTATTCCTACTTGCTCACAGTCATCTATTTTTATTCAGTCAATGCTTGAAAGCTTTTTACTGGGTAATTCTGTTTTACATCCTACTAAAGAAAAACAGATCTGTGTGTACATCTATCAGCCCCGAGTGTGATTATAAAAGTTATTTTTCATCCCCCAAAAGCATAGCTGACAAATGCTAAAGTGTTCCTGTTCACATTAGTGCACAAAATGTGTATCTGAAGAATACTCTCATGTAAGACCAAGCTGTACTCTACTCTGTAGAAGTATATTAAGAGTAACTAAATCAGCTTATGAGTTAGCTAAGGAATTTCTATTTAAGCCTTCGTGTGAATCCACTTGTAGGTAGCAATTTTAATTACAGCCTGCAAACCTAACAAAAGTATTTAAACTTTGTTCCTTAAAACCAGCTTTTCTTTGGCTCAAAGGTGTCATAGGATGTATTTACTTCAGCACAAGAACATGTAGGAAAGTCACAACTCCAACTTACTTGTTCCTTTGCTTTTCTCTTTTGATCAGGAAGATTTAAGAACATCTTTGCAGTTATACCTCACCCAAGACATTAAGTCAGCTCCAGAAAAGTTTTAATATGAATGAAAGAAACCAAGTCCAAACCAAAACCAACTCCTCTCTTGCTATATTCATCTAATAAAATAAAACAAGTATTGTCTATTTGAGCAAATATTAGTCTTTATACCTAAATAGCCCTAAATTTTACCAGCTAATCAGTATTGTATTGTGATGTCATCTTTCATTTACAACTGATTATTTTACCAAAAAAACCATGTCATTAGCATACAAAAATCTCATTGATGTTGATATAAGTTACATCAAGCAACTGTTAAATGACAGCTTGCAAATAGGTGTAAATGTTCTTAAACAATTACCTAAGAAAAGTAAATCACTTCAGCATTCAGTGGGCAACAAAAATGTGTACTTAGAAGAAGGTAAAATTATCTGTAAAGTATTGCCCTTGTATAAGGGATCTGTATAGCATTCAAAGAATGAGAACTTCAGAAAATTTGCAAAATAAAACTCTTTCAATGCAGGTATTTGAATATGGGACAAAGTTTCTCCTTGCCATAGAGAAAGGCATGAGGTCTAGTTTTATGACTGGGTGACATCCAAATTTATTCCTTATTTTATTCAGATATCCTGTACAGAGCATAATGTCACATTGAGGGAGCTGACTGTATAAAAAAACCCATAGGTATTCTAAACAATCTTTGTCAGGACAAAAATACCATCTCAGATAGGCTGATGTATTGTATAAAGTGGTGTCATTAACTTCTTTGAGAAGACAGTACTTTAGGGGGCTATTTTTGGCTCATGATGTTACAATCTACCATTCTTAATTTATGACTTGCCATTAACATCTTCCATAAACATTCAGTGTAGAACACAAAAGTGTCTGATGTGCATGTTTCAAAACACTGCCTGAGAGAGGCTATAATGGCATAATCAAAAAAACAGCATCATAAAGCTACATTCCAGAATTAGTGCAAATGTCCCAAGAAATAATAAATAGGATTTTGTGGTTGAGGGCTGGTAACTCTACGTTGTGGGGCTTTTTGTTTGTGGGTTTTGGTTTTTTTCCTCTGTGGGAGAATCAAGCTGTTTCTACAATTATCTGGACAATTTCATTGATCTAAACTTTAGGAATGGGTTTTGGCTGAAAGAATAAGGCAGATTTGTGATTATCTACTTTGTGAAGAGAAATAATACTATGTTAGCAGTCTTGGCAGCAGTACTCGTGTGCATGCTGTAGCAAAATCTATGCCATTTGTTACAGTAAAATTTAATTAAAATTTAAACTAAGCTGATGGCTTTTAAGCTGCCATTGGAGGGGGAGGATGACATTCTGTGGGTCTCTTTTGTTATATGTGTGCATTTGCCATTTTGTTCCTTTGTAGCCAAGCAGCTTCTGTCAGAAATCAAGATGTGATGGTCTGCAGTTGGTTTATGTGCTGTTGTCAGAAAGCAAATACATAGCCTGTTATTTGCCACAGTTTTGTGTGCTCCTCCATTGTAGGGGATTGGAATATGATTTTTGGGAAAGTGCTCTTTAAGAGAGGTTTGACATAAAGGATTTGCTTAAGAATAGTAGAATGTTTTTCAAGTAAGTGTCCTTGTGGAGAAGAGAGTGTTTTGGACAGGTGTTTGAGAGGAAAAAATATTTTGGACCTTGAGCGCTGTGAGAATGGATCCAGTGAAGGTTGAAAAAGAGAAAGGAATTTAATAAACAGGTTGTTTTTCTGACTAGTTTTTTAGTAGCTCTACCTTGCAGGTGCACAAGACTGTTTTTCTTGTATTCTTCCAACTTGATGTAGAAAGGTATATAAAGCTGGTATAATTACTCAATAAATGTCTGATCTTCTTGCTGCAACATAGGCTGGAGACTCTGTGTTATTTTTCCTTCAGTTGCTACACTTGATAACTTCTCTAGCCAGATGTTTTCGGCTGTTAAACTCTGGAGCCCTGTTTTGGACTGCAATTTTACTTAGAGCCACTCTAATGAGGATTTAGATAGGAAAATGTGTTTTATGTGAGTTTATTAGGTAACATTTAAGTCAAAATAGTTAACCACTTGCTATGGTGATTGCTCTACTAGTTCACTGAGGATGGCAGTAGTAAATCCTGTGTTTCTCTTTTTTGTGTATGAGGAATGACAATTCAGACCAATGTTTTACTGTACAACATGTCAGTCTAGCATGTAAATGTGCTTCTCTTCTTGATGTGCACCAAAGGCTTGAGACAGGATTACAGAAGCTGAATAAAAAGCAGTATGTGTTGTGGCTAGCTTTTACTGATGAATGCAGCTTGGCCTACTTGTCAGTAAGGCTTAGGGAAAATTCCCTTTTAAGTCAGGACTGTGCTATATACCTAGCCAGCCACTTGCTCTTTTGAAAATTAACAGTTACTCTATGCAAGTTTCTACACTGCAATTTTACTGAATTCAATTCCTACTGTGTGAGCTGATCAGCAAGTTATCCATGTCCTTCCCTGTCTTCTGTAATATTTGTTTAGGAAAATATACCAGTAATGATGGAAGGTCTGTTTCTGTGTGATGTTTATTCCTTCTCTTTGGTACTTAGCCAGAGAATACTAATCCAAATATATCAGCTGGTGAATTCCAAATGGTGAGTGAAGACAAACCATGTGGCAAAAGCAGTGAATCTGTAAAAGATCAATTGCTCAATCATTTTATGTAGATGCATAACAGACCTTTTTAATTCAAAATGTATGTGTGAAGTTTAAAAGCAAAAAAAAGCCTCTTAATATTTCCAGAATTCTTAGTCAATACGAAATTGCAATAGTGCAATTAGTGCAATAGTATCTGTAGTGAAGCTCTCTTCTCATGTCCCTTAGGAGTATCTCTATCTTTCTGTAAGTATATGAGAGTTTTGCATCTATTAAGGTGATTGGCAGCTTTTTTAATACATTTTCCAATTATCTCTGCAAACACTTTGAAAAAAATCAATTGCTTCAAGATCCCCTCTTCCCAGTCAAGCTACCCCTTATTTAAATAAGTTTAAAAAAAAAAAAAAGAGTACATTGACAGTTTCTTGTGCAAATAATGTAAATAATTCTGTATGTAAATAATTCTTATGTAAATAATTCTGAAATATGACAGTGGTTTTAATTCTCAATTCAAAATATATACCTTGAAGAGAAAGTTTTATGGAGTGATTTCCTCCTCTCTCTGCAAGGACTTCATTATGTGTAGACAAGCCTGCTAATAATCACTGAAATATTCTTCTTAAGCAGAAATCCACTTTTTTTAAGTGTGCATGAAATTCATTATCTGTTAATCACAGAATCATAAAGGTTGGAAGAGACCTCTGAGATCACCAAGTCCAACCATACCTGTCACTAACACGCTACTAAACCACATACCTAAGCACAACATCTATACCTTTCTTAAACACCTCCAGGGATGGTGACTCCACCACCTCCCTGGGAAGGCTGTTCCGAGACTTAACAACTCTTTCAGTGAAGAAATTTTTCCTGACATCCAATCTAAACCTCCCCTGGTGTAATTTGAGGCCATTTCCTCTCGTCTTGTCACTATTAACCTGGGAGAAGAGACCTACCCTCATATTACTCCAGCCTCCTTTCAGGTAGTTGTAGAGAGAGATAAGGTCTCCCCTGAGTCTCCTCTTCTCCAGACTAACCAACCCCAGTTCCCTCAGCTGNCAGCACAGAGTAAAACACGTGCTGCCAGCATCTCCAGGAGGATGTGGTGGGAGACGGTGTCAAAAGCCTTACTGAAATACAAGTAAATAGCATCTACAATGTTTGTTTTGTTCTCCTATTGCTCCATCACCCCTGCCTTGGTCAATGGCTTACCTGCAAAAATTGGCTTTGAATGGAAAAAGAGAGCAGAGGCCAAAGGTAAATCTAGATATATGAATGTATTTAAAAAGTGATGTCCTTGACATTAAATCTTTAAAAGAACCTCATTCTGTTTTCATATCATGCTGTTGCCTAGCATCCTGTCTAAGCCTATTACTGCTACTACTTGCTGCCAGCATATTCATTAGCTATTTAATCTTTTAGCTCCTGTGTGAAGTTTCATAGAGAAATGATGTTTGGCTGTAAGTGTATCATAGAATCATAGAACTGTTATAGTGCAGAATACCTCTGAGATCATTGAGTCCAGCCATTAACCTAACACTACCACACTTACCACTAAACCATGCCTCCAAGTACCACATCTACATGATTTTTAAACATTTCCAAGGACAGTGATTCCACCACTTTCCTGGGCATCCTGTTCTGATACTTGATAACCCTCTTGGTGAAGAAATTTTTCCTATCATCCAAACTCAGCATCCCCTGGTGCAACTTGAGGACATTTCCTCTTGTCCTATTACTTGTTACTTGGAAGAACAGATTGATTCCCCACCTCGCTACAACCTCCTTTCTGGTAGTTGTAGAGGGTGAGAAGGTCCCTCTGAGCCTCCTTTTCTCCCAGCTAAACAACCCCAGTTCCCTCAGCTGCTCCTCAGAAGACTTGTGCTCTAGGCCCTGTACGAGCTGTGTTGCACTTCTTTGGATATGTTCCAGCAGTTCAATGTCTTCCTTTTTGTTAAGGGCCTAAAACTGAACACAGTATTCAAGGTACAGCCTCATCAGTGCTGAGTACAGGGGGCTGATCACTTGATGTTTCACCTCTCAGAAAATCCTCAGCTTCTTTACTGCTTCTAGGATGTAACATGTTATTTCCTTCCTCACATGTCAATTCCTCCCACACTACAGAGGGTCTCCAAGCTAAGAAGGAGCACTCACCATACAGATCACCATCCCAATTTGCCACTGGCATCTCTGGTACTGTGTTACATGTCAACAATACAAACATCTCCAGCATCTTTGAAAACTTACAGCAGAGGACAATGTGAAACAAATGGAAAACAACAGAACAGATCTTAGAGAGCAACAAATGCAGTGATTATGTTGGGGAAGTTCACATTTAATTTATTAAAACTCTTCTGTTATGGAAAATTAAATGGACTTTCTTGTGTGTCATCCTGAAGTGCAACCAGATTGTAGTTGCTTGTGAGACATAATGTCTATGACAATGTGCCAACAGCCTGTATGGATGGCTGGATGTGAATGGTCCTTTATTGGCCAAGCTCTTCTCACCTTTCTCCCATGCAAGTATTAAAAACATATATTTCAAAAGTGAATGTGCTCTGCTAGGCAGCCTCATGATGGCCCATTCTGTTACCCCAAGTCCTCACTACTTCATTATAAATAAATCACCTGCTTGGTAGGGAGCAAAGGACAAAAACGTGAATAATTTTGCTTACCAGTTTCTCCTAATCAAAGGAAAAGAAAGCTTTATTTCCTGCAAGAGCAAAAATGATTCATTACATGTGTGGAAATGAACAGAGAAGGGACACAGGAGGTAATGGGATCTGTGGAGAGAGAGACAGTTAAATGACGTGTGAAGCAAAGAGCCAAAATGCCAGCCTTTTCCTATGTGCTACTATGGCACATCAGAAGCCAAGTATAATGACCTAGGTGCCACCTGACTTTTTACATAGCATAGGAAGTACATTGGGATGTCATTTGAGCTCTCAATAGTTTGAGAGCAGTCTGTTGCATCATGCAAGTTGGGAATATTCTGGAGAACTTTCTGGTTATATGTCCCGTTCATTAATTCATACTTTTATTTCCCCCCATTTCCCACTGGGGTGTGCTGTGTGTGCACCTGGAGCACACTGCCAACAGCAATCTAAGTTTTGTGCACTAGTCAACCACCTGAACCTGTGTGCAGTTAACAGGAAGATCAGGGAATTTGTTTCAAGTGTCCTTCTGCTCCACATTAAAACAGTAATGAAGCCCTGCTCTGTAAAACTGTCTTCTAGTATGTTCTATACATGGTGTATCAATCAATCAAAACAAAACAAAAAAATCCACTGTTAAAAGTGAATTATNTCTGGACCTGCTCCATCAGCTCCATGTCCTTTCTGTATTGAGGGCTCCAGAACTGGACACAGTATTCCAGAGGAGGTCTCAGCAGTGCAAAGTGGCAGAATCACCTCTCTCGGATTAAGGTCAACTGTGTGTGTTTGAGCAGACCTTAAATTCCTGAGCTCTGTTTTGGGGTGTTGTTGCCCTGCTGTGCTCTGCACACACACTGTGAACTGTGTACAGTGTGGTTCACCATTAAGATTATTTGGGTGGTTAACTTTTGTGGTGTTACATTAAGCATAGCAGATAATATTTTAGACTACACACACCTGTTAAATGATGTCCATTTTAAATTGGCCAACAGATGGCACTACCAGTCTCGTTTTCTCTTGTGGCTTAGACACAAATCTTGAGCAAACTGTTATCTGGACCTCCCTGCTGCTGAATTCAGTGATTTCTTCCTAATTAATAATTCATTTAAATTCCTAATGTCTTGTAATAACAATGCTTAAAATCTGTGCATGCCTACATGTGCAATGAAACAAATTATAAGGATACATATTCATAAATTTAATCTATAATGTCCCTGCTACTGTATTAAATGACTGTTGATTTTGGAGGGGCTTTATAATAATCGTGATTTTGAATAATTTAAGTAGAAAAGGTGCCACGTGATCCTCTCAGTTTAACAGATGCACACAATAGTGGAGAGCTAAAGGGCAGTTTGAAAATTGATGGAAAAAGCTATATAGCATAAAAAGTACACTGCATTAATTTCTGGAAACCTTACTTTTCTTTCAAATTTATAGTAAGTTTTGACTGTATTCTGTAGCTTTAAAATGCATTTTCAAGATCTATAGAAAACACCATCAACTGATAAATATTACTTATAGCAGCTATGTTCTCTCCTATATTATCCCAATTGCTACTGAGATTTTCAGAATGAGACACTACTGAGAAAGCATCAGGAATAAGACCTGCTTGGACACAGAGAAAAGAAAAATAAAGTCACAAGGAAAGAAAGAGCAGTGTAGAGTTTAAAGGAACCATTATATTGTTTTGAAGGGATAAATGCTGTGCCGTGTAGAAATCTAGCTTTGATTAGCTGCTCTGAAGAAAGAGACTGCTGTGGACACACTGTGTGTGCTACCACCTTCAGAATAAAGAAGGATTTTATTTCTTATGTTTGAATGGAATTTCCTGTATTTCAATTTGTGTCAATTGTCCCTTGTCCTTTCACCAGGCACCACTGAGAAATGTCTGCCTCCATCATCTCAATCTCCACCCTCTCTTCATTTTTACATACTGGTGAGGTCCCCCTTAAGCCTTTTCCAGACTGAACAGTCCCAGCTCTCTCAGTCTCTCCTCATATAGGAAATGCTCCAGTCCCTTAGTCATTTTTGTGGCCCTTTGCTGAACTTGCTCCAGTATGTGGGGAGCATAGAGCTGGTCACAGCACTCCTGATGTGCTCTCACCAGGGCTGGACGGAAGCATCACCTCCCTGTGTTCACAGATAGCATGTAACTAACTATTCTTTCCCAATAGCCCCAACTACCTTGAAAAGATGATGCCACTTTAGGAAGATAGAAAGGTTAGTTTTGAGGTTTAGTATTTATTATTTTATCCTGAAAAGTAGTTTCTGGAAGGCCAACTATGGTGTAAACATGTTTATCAGCCTGAATACTTTGGACAGCCCTAGGCCAGGTTCTCCACAGTTGTCCTCCCAAGATGGTCAGTACTTGTGCAAAGCATCTCTAAAATACTACTGCTCTGAATTGCTTGGTTTTTAGGCACAGTCTGAAAATCACTTGTGGTCTCCTGTGGTCCCTGGTGCGATAACTGTGCTGACAGCACAGGGAGCATTAAACTCATTGCCTGCGGTAAAGTGTGGGAAGTGATACCCATGTTCCTATAATCCTTGTATGGGTAGGATGAGCTCATTAGCCTTCTGGCAGTCATCCTAGGAGAAGGACAACTCTGATTCCAAACCCAGGCAGATGGAGCTCATTTAGCCCTGTAAGGCCTTCCATCTAAGAGGTTAAACATCCATCCTAAGGACTTGGCTGCCAGCGTCCAAGCTTGCTAGGCCCTGGCAGATGAACCTTAGGACTAAAGGGTGGGTCCAGCTCTGCGCATGCTGTGTCTCATTTAAAAAAAATCCCTTGCACAGGCTGGAGGGTGCTATCTGCTAGCCTCTTTTTATCAGCGCGCTTGGAAAAGGCACTGATGAGGAGCGTGGGTGGAGCCCTCCCTGGATCTTTGTTCGCAAAGCCTAGACATAGAATTGCTTGGTTTCACCAGTTTTTGACTAATTTTGCACAAATGTAAGTGACTAAGTAAACCATGAGAAGTTTTGGAAACAGATTTTATTTTCTAAAAAGGGAAAAGCAGTATTATTCCAAATTTCTTGTGATGACTGAGAACAAATAAATGCTTAACTTGCAAAGCCCCAAGATAAACTCTGCTGTGAGGGTGCAAGAAGGCAGATGCAGGGTCTAGTAACAAAGGTGAAGTGAGCTTCCTTTACACTGCAGGCTTTTTTTTTTTCCTAGAGGTATTTCCATCACCACAGATACTTCAGTTATATTTTAATTAAGCTGTATGATTATAGGTTCTTGTCAGCAGAGGGCATCTATCTGCATAATCAGAATGATAGTGTAAAGAACAGTTATACAGTATAACAGTAGCTAAAAAATGGGTCTGTTGTGGTGCAGTTAAATCCTGCAAGGCTACCCTTCTTACCTTGCCCCACCTCACTGGGTGCTTAAGTCATTGGCTCACTGTCCACTCACACTGCATCTCTTTAAACTGGGTAAGGGAACTGTTTAATGTGGAAACTTTAAGATGGAAATACATCAGGGATGTGGATGGAGGGAAAGCAACCAACGTACCCTCCAAAGCCTCTCCTATGTCATAATACACTGCATTCCATGACAGACTGAAATCCTTCTTCAGCAGATGCTAAATAAATGTATTGTTCCACAATAAATCCTTTTTAGACATCCCCAAGGCCCATGTCAGCATGCCACTTAAGTACATGCTCAAATCCAGACAGATTCCATAAATTATGGAAGCCCTAGTCAGGCTCTGTTATGTGCAAGGAAAGGCTGCAAAATCAGACCCTGTTAATAAATATCTACTTTATTAAGCTAGGATTTATGTTAGCCCTTTTCTATCAGTGCTTTGCTTAGGTAGGGTTTAATTTATAAGTACGGATATTTTTTCTCTTTTGGATTGACTTTAAGCTGCTGGAAATGAGCAGTAATATATGAACAAACTATTCTTCATTTTAGGTCTGATATCAAAGATACAATGGAAGTTAATGGAATTTTTTCTTAAAGTCAACAGTGAGCAGCATCAGGCCTTTGCATTCTTAAAAGTTTTCCAGAAAGCCTCAGATTTCTTTCAGTGCAGGCACCTTTATATATTACAGTTCCTGAGAACATCTATGAAAAGTCCAAAAGGAGTGAATGCAAATCCAAATTTTAATGCAGAATTCTGAAATCCAACACTTCTTAATTATGTTATTTGTGGAATAAAAACCTACGGTGAAAGTGAAATCTTCAGAAAAAGAAACACCAAAAAAACCTCATATCTTCTGCATCTTCCAGCATAGTTTGTGGATTTTTGAGGTGTCCTCTCTTTTTATGTGGTAGTTTCTTTCTTTAACTTGACTTTTTGAAAAAATAAGAAGCCAGCAGTTCCCTCATATGTACTCCATTATTGCTTGAGAATGCAGTAGGAGAAAAAAAACTGCAGCTGTTCCTTTTCATCTAAATCTAAAGGAAAGTTTCCGAGTTAAGGACTTGCTCTGTAACCTCAGGAAGACAGCATTAGCTTTCTATTTAGCTTTGCTGGGCCTTGCATGAGCTTCATCTTCTGTTGATTTATGGTGAGTAGGAATAATTCTGTAAGATCTAAAGCACTGTATCTTTATTTGTGTACTGGAACCTCACTGTAGATTTGTTGTCCAAGATGTTTCTGTTTCATAATTAAATTGTAGTAGCTAGTTTTATTGCTGTTCCCAGGGATAAATCTGTGATCTGAGAGCTTTCATGCTCTCTATCTCTATTGCTCACCTTTTTATTACAGGCAAGGGATTATTTTTTACTGTCTTCCTGACAGTCTTGACAGAAACTTAACTTGTATTGGTCTCTGCCTTCTAATTTATTCACTGACTGGAGAAACCTTGTATTAATAACCTTTTTGTATATTGGCCCATACTGTTATGTTGTCTTCAGCTTATGTGCAGGTACCTTCCAATTTCCTACAGAATTTTTAACCCATTGGTTTCTATTCTTTAGGACATCAATCATGCTGTCCTCAGGCAGAAAGCATAACTGCTAGCACTATTACAAAAATTTGTGTAACCTCTTATAACCAAAAATTCTGGAAAGCAGAAGAGCAAGCTTGTGTTCAGTTGTAGCAGCAAACCCAGAAACACCAATGTGGAATTAGTGTCTAGTGCATATGAGTTTTTCTTGGAAGGCAGGAAGAACAACAATAAACTCATAATTGCTATTTAGTGTAGGGCTTTTCTAAAGAAGAGCTTGAATGACTAAAATGCAACTGTTAACCTTTTCTGTAAAAATAAAATGAAGGCCTTGATAGAAGAATTAGAACAGAAAACTAAAGCATTTAGCATTTATGCTAAAATGTCATAAATGTCAGCCAATAATGCCTTCAGCAGAGGTTAAATTGCCTTTCTTCACCAGTGGGATGGGCATGTGTAGTAATCATTCCAGTTGCTCCTTATGCACAACTATCCCAAGATCTCTCTTAGGAAAGCACATCCTCCTTGCCACCTTTGCATGTCTATTCTCCACTTTTGGGATTTGTCAGAATTTTACCCAGGATTTATGTTAATTAGGGAGCCAAGCTGTTGCCACAGCAATCTCAGTTGTTTACTTTGTACTTTTTTGATGTATCAGCACCATTCATTGTACCACTGCCTCTAAAAACTTTAAGAGATTGTCCTAGTTTGAGTCAAAATATGGTATTCCATGCCATATAGGTCCTATTCAGTCCTTGATCTTCAATATTGAGCATAAGCCTTGGGGTCTCTTGCATGAGGCCTAAGACCAAGCAGACAGGTGCTTTATTAGCTAATGAACAGCTAATTAACAACTAGTGTGTATATAAAGACAGGTCTGAGTCTCCACCTGATCAGAAGGCTGAGTACCTGAGATCTGTCAAGATTGGAAGCCCAGCTCTGCTCCTCAGGTATCTCTGTGTTCTACCTGGAAGACTGAGCACCCTGAGCCTTGTGGAGATCAGCAGCCCAGCTCTGTTCCTGCAAGACTCAACCTGTTCTGCCTTCCATTTCAGTTCAGGAGTTCCTGAGTTCCAAGATCCAGCCTCCTGAGCCTGAGTCCCAGCTGCTGCTGCAGTCCTCCTGCTACAGCATCAGTGGTGAGGTAGTTATCCTCAAGGGGGTTTGGTTCTGGCATTGGTTTTGTGTGTGTGTGTATATACTCTTCATTTTCTTGTTGTTAATTTCATTAAAGTAGTTTAAGTTTCATTTCCAATTTGCAAGTCTCTTTCTCTGTTAATTTCCCCTTTTCCTCCCTGAGTGGGGGAAAAAGAGGATAATAGAGAATATCTGTCCCTGGGTTGGTGGTTGACCCAGTCCTAATCCTTAACAGAGATGGATTACTAGCAGATAACCACATGATGCAGTGTGCTATCTTTCTGCTTTTACACAGAAGAGAAAAGGAAGTGAAATTTGGTTTTGCCCACACACACCTTAGTTTATGTATAGAAAGGTCAGAGATAAACCCCTCCTGCACTTTGAGCCCTACAACTATCTGCATTAAAATGTGTTACTGTTCAAGTGTGAGGCTTTGGTTTTGGGAGTTTTTTTTGTCTTTTTCTGGCTTTGTTGGGTTGGATAATATTTATGAAGCTGGAGATGCTCCTTTGGGTGACTAATTTATCACGTGGCATCTTTTGCATTTTAAAAAGCTAGTCTCTGTGTTGTCTGGTGGATAAAATACTGGCAAGCACAAAGTGTGGGTTCAAATGTAGCATTTTTCAATTTATATTCAACAAAAAAGTGATTAGTTGGTATTATTAGGGGTGGTTTGTCAAATATGCGTAAACATTTATTATAAATTTACCTGCATATCTCAAACATGACCCCTGAAAAATTAGTTTGGCCACCTCTTGACAGAGGCTACTAACTGCTGAAGTTTATGAATGCTGTAGGAAATGCCAAATATAGAGACCATCTTGCCCAGCCTAAAGATGTTGTATTTATTATGTACATTTTATTATTTTTGAACAAAACCAGAGCACTATGATTATGTTATGTTGTGAAAGAAANTAAGAGGTTAAACCTCTGTCCTAAGGACTTGGCTGCCAGCGTCCAAGCTTGCTAGGCCCTGGCAGATGAACCTTAGGACTAAAGGGTGGGTCCAGCTCTGCACATGCTGTGTCTCACCTAAAAAAAATCCCTTGCACAGGCTGGAGGGTGCTATCTGCTAGCCTCTGTTTATCAAGTGTGCTTGGAAAAGGAGCTGATGAGGAGCGTGGGTGGAGCCCTCCCTGGTGATCCTGTTCTGGCAGGGGGGTTGGACTAGATCTTTTTAGGTCCCTTCCAACCCCAAATATGCTTAGGGTCCTAGCTCTAGCGGTGGTGCTTGGAACTGCTGTAGCAACTATTCCAGCTAGCTCAGAAACACTTGCTGAACAACAAATTTGTTTTTCCTGTTTTCTACGCAATTCCATGCCTTTGCTTTCAGTCTTAAAGAAAGTGTATTTTTCCTTTATCTGTCCAGCAATTGATAGTAGTCCAAATTTTTGCTTTTCAAGTTCTCTGTATTGCAACCTATAGCCATTCAAAAATTAGTTCTTGCTCCTGTTCTCTTTTGTGTGGGCAATTGATTACTTGATTGTAGTATCATGATTTCAGAAACTAAAGAAATCTATTACTTCTTAAAACATCAGGGGGTTTCTTTACACTTCCATGTTAGAAGCTTCCTTTTCAGGCAGTAAGAAACCCTAGGTTCTTATGATGGCTTCTAGTTCCAATCTTGTGAGATTTAATTAAAAAATAATGTCAGCCAGCAGTGATGTGCAGTTCCAGTCTGTAGTGAGATTTCCTCATTGTGCTGGCACAGCAGAATAAACTTGTTTTCTACATAACATTGTTAGCCTGATACATCCTCTGCAATCCAAATGCACTGTCATGTCTCAGGCTTCCACATCGTGTTTTCAGTCTATTGGTCAACGTTAAACAAATTTTGACAGAAGGTCTGACATTTCAAATATATTTAGTTTCAATCTTAGGTTAACCTCAAGAAAATGGTGGACTGTCCCTGGGAAAGAATAGCTCATTTATTGGTGCTTTTTCCCTTAGGCTGCTCTAGCAGTCCTGTGGTCTGGGTCAAAATGAGCTGTTTTGAGGTCAGACCCAAGTCCCAGGTGGATAAATGTGAGTGAGTTTGGGATTACCTAGGTCATTGCCAGCTGGTTGCTAGATTAAGCCACAGATCTTTGGAGAGTCAGGCTTCTCTAGTTCTGATTTACACACAGATCTCATTTTTTGGAGCTTTATGCACCATAGTAGGAGCAAAGATGAAAAGAAGATTGAGGAAGCGTCTCCAAGTGCAAACTACCCTCTGGTGGAATATAATGAGGAGATTTATTTTTATTCTTTTTTCTGCTGTCTTCACATTCTCACATGGGACAGTCTCAGTGAGGCTCCTGTAGCAAAAGAATAAATTGCTCTGAACTAGTGGCCTGTTGTGCTTCGAGATAGAGGAATGATGAGGAGGGGAAAACTGTAAAGAAAAGCCTCTGCCTTGTTTGAAATTTCCTTTAAACATGCTGTAGACTAAATAGAAGTATCTATCTGTTGCTCATTATTTAACTACAGGCATGAAAGCAACCTAATTTAATTAAACAGGTTAACAAATTAATTCAGACTAACACTTAGTGATTCAAGGTTTTAGCTCACTTTTCCAAAAGAATCTCAGGGTACTTATGGAAATGGAGCTCTCTCTGTAGTTCCACAGATGTTAGAGATGCTTTTGGTTCAGTTTTGTTTTAATAAATCTTTCAGCAAAACAATAGCAGTAGAGTGTCAGAAGGCTATCCTTCTAAAATGTCCTAAGCATAAGTAGTCCTGACTTGCCTTATATAGGGACATTTTCAGTAATTTAAAATTCCTTGTCCTATAAAAGTTCCAGATCTGCAGCCTCCATAGGAATCGATGTGTGCTTCCACTGACTGAGTAATCCTGTGATGGGACACTTGAGGGGCTTTAAAAATAAAGGAGTTTCCTATTGCACAATTGTTCCTCGTATTTAGGCACCCAGAATTCATCTCGGAGCATTACCTGATGCTTCTCAGGATGAAGTCCAAAGTGATCCCCGTGGAAACTTCTAGCCTAGAAGAACATATCTCTTCAGGGGCAAGTTGGCTTTTTTATAATGTTTTATACTCCTTCATATTTTTGTTTTTAAAAAAGCAAAACAACAACAAAAAAATTCCAGATAATTGAAGTGTTAACATTTATGTAGGGTGCTGAAGGAATCCTGCTGAGTCGTAGATATCTGTGGCATTTTGAATTTGATAGTTTTATACTTATTTGGGGAAATGTGTATGTATTTTCATAAAGAACCCAAAGGAAACATCTGCTAGTCTTGCCCATGATACCTTTGTTTTGATTTTTTAAGCTACATCCAAGTGTGCTGAGAGCAGATGCCTAACAGTAGATGGCATCTCCTGCAAAGACCAAGAGTGTTTCAATTCTATTGCTTTATTGCAGTTGAAGACAAGCTTGGTGAAGTCAGCTTAACAAGACTTCTTTGCTTTTGTTCTGCTGATAAGCATCCAGAATAAACTGCTCCATTGAAGACATATTTCTAGAGACTTGGACATTTATTGTTATTAATGAGTGCCATACACAGCTCCTTCTATTTCTTTTAATCTCAGAATCACCTGTACTCTCCTGTTCTCACAGTGCTGAATTCTGTTTCAAAACTTTCCTAGGGAATTTATTGTGCTCATGCATATTTGTGCATCACTTTTAAATCTATTTATGGCTATGTGAAGTCCTTAAAGTACTTGGAATTAATATATCCTGTATTTTAAATAGTGACTAACTGCAAAACAGTTTTACTGTTGCACGAGTGTTGCAAATTGCAATTTTACATGTGTTAGCTAAAAGATAAGTAAGAGAATTTCAAAAATTCTTTTCTACTACTGCAGATGCATAACACATGCTCTGTGTTTTCAAACTTCAACACTTCAGAAAAATGGTAGATCTGTCTTCTAAAACTCATGTGCTTTGTTTTAATGATTAAGCAGAATACACAGCACAAATCAGTGAAAAGCCAAGTGCTGAGAGAACATACAAGCAGGTGAAATAGTGTCTGTATAAGACTTGGACATTTAGTAACAATTAGATGCTGCAAAAGGCAGTTTATTGAGACTCCTTTTCCATAACTGATGTCTGAAAACAACAGGCTGAGTTGAGTCCTTGTGTAAAACATGGAAGAGTTCATGCACAAAGTTAAAGAAGGCCTTTTTATTTGGTCTAGACATATGCTTTTATGTTTTAGTGGATTTGAATTTTGGTTTGTGAACATTCAGAAGTGACTGATTTTTATCTTTAGTAAGCTGTATGAGGAGACACAGAATGAAGTCTAAAATAAGAACATGATAAATGTCTCAAAGTTAAATAATTATTTTTAATAATTATGAATTGCTTAAACTACTCCTACGCTGCTTCTAGGGCTTATCCATTACTATTAGATTATGCTACTATTACTAAGAGACATTAAGGGGCATCTGTTACAGTCAAAGTTCTTCTCATTGGCCTTTGGATAATTTTGTTGGCAGAAAGGACAGGCTGTGCTTAGGTTCTTCTAGCAGGCAGGATTGGTTTGCCAAAGCTTAAGAAACCAGAGTCTCTTGCTTTCCCAGCTTACTCTGAGTTGCTTTTCAGCAGGGTCTAGAAAATGTCACTATCATGAAATTCTGTTACAAGGGCACAAATAAGGCAAGATGCTCTCTGGTAAAATGGGAGGTACCTGAAGGATGCCTGTAGGACTTACAGGCTCTGAATCACAAGTTGGTGTTGTGATAGTCCACTGACAGTTGTAAACTATGAACCCAGTCAAATAAAAGGGATGATGATGGAAGTAACTGGGTCATTCTCTTGATTTCAGCATCTGTTACTCAGAGGCTGATTTAAAAACCTAGTTCTTCCTGTAAAGCTGTTCATCCAAAATTAGAATTAGCAATTATTTAAAAAAAATTACTTTTTGCATTGTATTTCGTGTTCTTGTACTTTTTCCCATTACAAAATAGATGGAGCTACTGGAGAGAGTCAAGCAAAAGGCCACTAAAATGATGAAAGGAGCATCTCTTGTGTAAGGAAAGGCTGAGGGAGCTGGGTCTGCTCAACCTGGAGAAGAGAAGGTGCATGTGTATCCCATCTGTGTTTTATACACTAGTATGCATTATCTGAAGGGAGGGTGTAAAAAGAGTGGAGCCAGGCTTTTTTCAGTAGTGTCCGGTAGCATAACGATGCAATGGGCACAAACTGAAACACAGGAGATTCCTTTTGAACATCATGAGACATTTATTTACTGTGAGGGTGACTGAGCAGTGGCACAGGATACCCAGAGAGGCTATGGAGTCTCCATTCTTGGTGATATTCAAAAGATGTCTACACTTGGTCCTGGACATCTGGGTCTATGTTGCCCTGCTTGAGCAGGGTGCTTGGACCAGAAGAACTCCAGAGATCCCTTGCAACCTTGACCATTCTGTTGATACTTGTTCTGCACCTGTATTTTTATGCCCTAGTTTTGCTTTGAATTAAAAGCTAGTCCCTCACAAATTCACATTTAACCAGTGCCAGTTATGCACTTCCCCTGACTTCCTGCACAGTGATGAAAACCCTTTCATTTTCTTTGTGGCATCTCTTGGCTATGTGTGGCATATCCTTGAAGATACTATAAAGTAGGTAATAACAGGCTTGGGACAGATCTCTGAAACTTGGTCACCTAGGTTTAAGTACTTGATTGCAAATGCAATGAGTAATAGGACAACTTGTTGTTCTAAAATGGGCCTCAAAAGGGTTGCTGAGCAGAGCAAAACTATGCTTGCAGTTACTTGGGCATGTAATTTTCTGTGCATTAGAAAATATCCATGCTGATAATCAGACCTTTGAAAAAATATTGAGTTGGAAGACTGTGTGACACTAGAAATGAGAGGTCCTTGATGCAGAGTGTTGTATGGGGAAGAGGAAGTATAACTCGCTTTGTCAAGTATTCTAATTTGTAGGTTCCTATTTTATTATAATTTAGGGATAGGAGTAATAAATAAAGATAGCATTCCATGAAGTAAATGAGATGGAAGAATGAATACATTGCTTTTACTTCCTCTATAACTTCTCATTTCAATGTCATCTTTTTTGAGTGTTAGTGATCATTGTCCTATAGTCCAGAGTATATAAATTAATAAAGATAATATTGTTCCCATAGGTGCTATTACTATTTCTGTATAACAGTCATCACTGAAGAATTCTGTCTCTTTTTATTATAAAACATGGTTAAGTCACAGGGAATTTGGAGGAGAGAGAAGAGAAGGAAGAGGGAGGTTGGCTAAGGACTTAAAAATTAGCTGTTTAGTATGTCTGTAAAATGCTTTCCTGTTTACAGGTTTTAGATATAATTGCAGGAACTATGGGCACTTGTAGAGAATGTTGGATTCTGGCTTCAGTTTTGGGCTGAGAGTTCATTTCCCAGTCACATTTATTTGACTTTTTCCTGGAATGCTTTATTGAGTGAAGGGGCATGAACTCTGTCAGATTTGCTGCATCTATTGAAAAGTATAAACAGTAAATCCTTCAGATAATGAGAGTAAAGAATATACTTTCAGCAAATGTCTTCATACCTGCAGTAGTGCTATTTTGGCGTTGGGTAGAAAGCAATATTGTCACCCAAAGCTAGTTTGGATGTAAAATAAGTGAGGATCCTCTTGTCAGGTTTCATTGGCTTTTGGATCTTGGTAGTGTTTTGTTTTTACTTGCATAGCCTGAGAACTGTAACATGGTATGATATTACATTTTTTTATGCTTTATGGCCTCTTGGGATCAAAATGTTACCTTAATTTTGTTTAAGTGTTGTTAAGTATACATCCAGATAATTGAGAGGAAAAGATGGTGAAATAATTATTGAGAGAGGAAAAAAGAGACAGATAAAATTTTCATATGGAGTCTGTGTCTTTGAGTGAGAAGGCAGGGCAGGATGATCTTAGAATGTCTTAAGATTTTTCATGAATGAATAAATTTGAAGCATCAAGGCTGATACAGAGCTATACAGACACTGTGTATACAAAGATTTCACTATATATTATAGAAATATTCTCTCCACCAAGTGAAAAATTTTAGGATCCTCCTTTGTACTTAGTATCTTCAATCCAGTGACATAATTCATTAAGTCCAAGCTAGTGATTTTTTTTTTGCTAACACCTTAAACACACTAAGTCATGTCACTATTTCCAGTTTCCACCTCTCATGATGACAACTGTCTCAAACTACTCAAGTATGACACATACTAAAACCAGTGGGCTGTATCAGTAGTTATTCTCCCAGATGAATAGACAGCATGCTACGAATAGCTACTAAATGAATAAGTCTAAAGAATTATATTGAAAATGTTTCTTGCCCTCTACTGATGCCCCAATATTTACCTTTTTACTTGGTGTATCAGGCTGTTAAGCATATGGATGCCATTCAACCATTTTTACTTCTCAGAATACCATTGAACAGGGCTTACACAACCAAGTGTCCATGTATCCTGCAATTCAGTGTAACTCAAAGATGAAAGAAAGACCACAATTTTCTTAAGAGGCATCAGGCACCTATATCTGCTTTAGTCCTCTTCCTGTCAAAAGACCAAACAACCCTTATGCATGTCAATTTAAGTTCTGTCTAATGGACTGCAAAGTTGTGTAGCTATCTGCTTTTACTGATGTTCCTTTGCAGCTATAACATGTAATGTATAAGATGGTCCCTGTGTCCCTTTTACTTTGATTTCATGGCCCTGGCTGCCTAGAGTTTTAGACTCTGGGAATTAAAGTGAAAGGAGTCACATAGAAAAATTAAATATATTTTTGAATATTCTCATTAGATTGAAATCTTCTGAGAAGGTGTATGTGTATGGCTAGGCTTCACAAACAAAGATCCAGGGAGGGCTGAGAAGGTCCAATGCAAATAAAAATACCAATGTCAATTTGGTCTCTAAACCTGAATCACCCAGTTGGTCTAAAACCTGTTTGGTCATCAGTTGGCCTCTCCAATGACGATAGCTGCCTACACTTTGCCATGGTTATGTGATGAAGTAAATTCATGACACATGGTTGGCATTTCTTGATATTTGTTTGTTCAAGCTCCAGTGGGCTCTCATCTGAGAGAGAAGGTTTGAGTTTACATCTCCCTAGCCCCCAGATGGTTAATTTTAACAATATGAGTAAACTTGCTAGAGTTCTCACATTCAGCATGTTTGGGGCATGCCAGGATGGGGGTGGTCACTACAAAACAGCAGATGAAGGTGGTTTCATTGCCATGGGAACCAGACTGTGTGTGGGGAAGGGAGCAGATCTGGTGAGCCAGGGAAGGACCACAGAAGAAATGTTATTTTGTAGCTGTATTTATTTTTAAAATTGCTTGTGACATGAAAATGTTGCTTGTGCAGAGTCTAATGTGGAGAGGACTAGCAGTGACTTTGGTTTAAAGTGTGCAGCTCTGCACCTGCTGGGATTATCCTCGGGAAGTTCTTGGCCAAAATGTTTTACTCTGATACATCTGTATGTTAAAACTAGTACATTAGGGATATACATTCTTATAACTGACAGTAGTTTCATTGTGTGGATCCTGCCTGAAAAATCTAGCAAATATATTTGGTTCTTATGAAAATTAAGATAATCTGAAACGCTGAGCATCTTTGGCATCCTCAAGCATTGCTTGTGTCGTCTGTGTAGCTTCAAAACCAAAATACCCTTCTGTCCATCTTTTTTATGACCCTTTTAGTTTCTCAAGCACTGAGATTTGGGATAGATAAATTATAAATATGACATCTTCACAGTGTAATATCTCAGCTGTGGTGAAACCTACCAAGATTAAACTTAAGTAATGAAGTCATCAGCATTATTTGATTCCAATCAACAGTCAGGAAGGCTAATATCAACTATTTAGTTCTAAACTTGCTTGGCAATTGCACTCATTTAGTCATTTTTCCAAAGGGGAGTTGATTTCCCGTGTTTGGCAGCCAGTAGAGGTGTTGATTGCTAGTGAGTACAAAGCTTGTATTTCCTAATGGGAATATGCTATAAGAAATATTATGAACATTTATTTAAGAAATTAATGTAATATAATAAAAGCTTTTTTCATTTTATTGGACAACAGTGAGTCACAGAATCATTGAAAAGAGCATTTATCTTTGAGAGAGTATTAACTTTAGTTACCACCCTATTAGGTCTTGATGCAAAACAAGATTCAATTAAAATTTACAAAAACATTTAAAAATATCATATCAATAAAACTTTTAAAAGTGTTCTTGAATTGTAACGTTTTTTGGTGTGCTTTTAAACCAAAGAGAAGATTACATATGATTCATAGACACGCATATTGTAGTTACAATATTTATTTGGGTTTTGGAATCCTAAGGTCTTACTGCAGCTTTTAGAGTAAGAAAAAGTTCTGCTGAACTAATTTACCGATTAGTTCATAATGTTGTAAGAGCTAGGTATTGAAATAATTCCATTGAATGAATATTCTTTACACCTGCAAGTGGAGCTATTGCTGCCAAAAGTGGAGTGGAAGGTTCAGCTTAATGATTTCTCCCATTGATCCTGTGGTTTGGCCTGATTTAATCCCTCAGCACAAACATGAACTGCTTAAGACATTAAGTATTAAATTATATTTTGAGGGGTTTAATAAGTTGTAGTAAATTTAGACCTTAATGTACATTGTCTTGCTTCAAATTTAACTTGAAATAGGCTTGTTTTATGAGACTTATAAAAGAACATAGTTTCTTAACATGTATGAACACTTTTTGGAGCGTTGATTTATCTGTTCAGCACTTCATTATGTCCATAGATTTCAAATAGTGCTAGACTGGACCCTGTGTATCCTCTAAAGCAGACTTTCCAGTGAATATTGTATTAATTGTATCTATTTCAATACAAAGAAAGTCCTTTTAACTAGGAGGAAGTTATTTTAAACTTTTCAGTGTGGCTAATAAAACCATTCTATTGCTTTCCAAGTTACATGAACTTTTCAGCCAGGGACATAACTCAAAGCTAAGAACATTCAAGATAATGTACTTGTTTCACAGTATTCTTGTCAAGAAAAGTGACTTTCATATCAAATTAGAAAGATGAAGGAAAATATGTGCCATAGTTTTCACAGCTACTTAAAAATCATTAGAATTTTTATTCTGCTAATGAGAGAAAATATTTAAAAATCAGAGAGGAAGGATTAATACTGGTAGAATAGTTCAGAGGTAAGAAGTCTTGTAATGTAAAAAGTCATCCTGACTTTTAAGCAACTTTATTTAAACTGCAAAAATAGAGAATTCTTTAAAATGTACTGATGAAATAAACCTCTGTGGGAGGTTTATTTGACTCCTTTGTGTGTGCATTTTAATGGCATTCATTATCTTTTTGTGTCAAAAAAGAAAGGCACAGTAGTGTAACATCAATATAGGGCTGTAGAATGATTTTGGGCTGGAAGGGACCTTAAAGATCACCTAGTTTCAACCTCCCTGCAGTGATGTTTGAATGTTGGAAGAGAGAGAAAAATTAAGCTGTGTTTAGCTGAATATAGAATAACGAACTCTACAGATGTTAATTGATAATCTCATGTCAATTTTTATGTTGTGGTTTGTTCCATTCTTTTGACACTTACTCTTCACTAATCAAATCACACATTTTTACCTCAACTATGTGCTCTACTTTCATATTGATTAATTAATGTAACATCTAAATTTTAAAATTAAATCATTTTTTGTTTAAAATTGCTGGTAAATAGTGGGGGGGGAAAGAAAGCAAACAACAACCAAACAGGAAAAGCATTTTATTTCTAAACAGCCTGTTCTGTGAATGCATTGTTTTCATAGTGTATCTCTCCATTTGTTCTTAATTACTAAGAATGTGTTCCTGAAAATGACAGTCTTTTGTGCATTAAGGGTTCCTCAGCTCCTGCTGCTTATTTCTTTCATGCAGTCATACATCACTGTTTCTGGCAACCAGATTATCTTTAAACCAGCACACAGTAACACTGCAAATAGTGAACACTGACTTCATGTGAGGAAGAAGCAAGCTTTTGAACAACACAAAACCTGGATCAAAGCTTGAAATGATGTAAACTGATACAGTCCTGACTTAAGCCAGACTTTCAGTTTTCTGAGGATCTTACCTGGATATATATCCTCGTGTAAATGCCTTCAATAACCAGCAAGAGAGGTGAAAACTGAAATTATGTAAGAGCAGAAGTTTTGTAAATAATAAAATTCAGGCCTTCAGGCCTGCCATACAGCATTCCTTTGGCTTTTGTGGTTGACTTTGTACATATAATATAAATATAATGAACATATGAGATGGGTTTCAATGAGAGCAATATCAGTATTGCATGAATTAACAGTGGTTGTATCTGGATGAAGTCTTGATGTAAATGGGAATGCTGCTCAGCTGCACAACTGTAACTACATCATATGTGAGGGGAAGATGCATTTTACTCAGTGGTGCTGGTAAGGCTGGAAGGGAGAAATAAAGCATCTTTGTTCATCCAGAAGTAATATCTTTTTAATATAATCTTTCCTTAGGATTTGTGATAATTATGTTCTGCAAAAATATGGTTACATTAGTACAAAATATTGGGCAGCATTAGGCAACATAAGGCAGCTAGCTTCCCCAGCTTGTTTCTGCTGCTGTGGCACAGACCTTGAGGCACAGCTCTCTGTGAGACAATCCTGTGAACTAGAGTGGGGACTCTCTGCATTAAAATAATGCAAGTATCATGATTTGGAATTGTCACCCCACTGAACAGGCTGCCCAGGAGGCTGTGGAGTCTCCTTCTCTGGAGCCATTCCAGAGCTGCCTGGATGCATTCCTGTGTGACCTCATCTAGGTGATCCTGCTCTGGCAGGAGGGTTGGACTAGATGATCTTTCTAGGGCCTTTCCAACCCCTGACATACTGTGAATACCACCAGGGCCACAGACTGAACATGTTTCAACAGATAGGGGAATCTCACTCAACAAAATAGTCCTACTAAGGACAATTCAAGTGAGACCAGCCACATCAAGCTGTTTTATTCTTTATCAGTGTCTAATTAATTTGTATTAAAAGCAGGCTAGATAGGTGGGAGTGTTGGTTAGCCTGTATGGTAATTGCCTTTAAAAATAGATGCATCAGGGCTGCTGGGGCATTTATGTTGAGGTTTTAGATTATTCATTCACGTTATGAGGTTATCAGATGTCTGGCATATGCTCAGATATCATCTTCCCAAGCCGTGCAATTACTCAGCATGTCATTGCAGTCTTCAAGCAACTGGAAACTTCTGTTTCTACCTGAAACATCATTAAGGCATTAGAAAGCCTTTGGCAATAGAACACAATTAAAATACCTCAAGCAGCGAAATCCATTAATGTAGAAGAGGCTAAGTTCAAGACAAATGGTTAGGGCATGTCTATTGGCTGTGCTAGCAGCACAGAGCCCTTATGATTAAATCACTCTACTGAGAAGCTGGGGTCCCTGTATTGTAATGGCTGCAGTACAGCTTCTCAACTGCTGTGCTTGGAGCTAATTTGAACATCTCTGTGCTACAATGCTGGGGCTACAGGCAGCAATGGTCCTTCTTTTGTGGGTGCAACTCATACAAGGGCAGGGATAGTACAACACAATCTAGATGTTAATATTATCAGCTTCAAACTTAGCTGTATTAGGTTGTTGTGTTCTCCTACTGACTCCCTTTGGTACCACAGCTGAGTCCTTACAGCACACCTGTATGGTCACATACAGGTTGAGTAGACTGGAGGCAAGCTGTCTCTGTTTGGGAAGTCAGTGAAGCTGTGGTTATTATGAGGCCAAAACTGCTATAATGTGTTCTGCAGGACCAATAAAATGAAGGAAATATTCCCACAACTCACAATTAACAATATCCTTTGAGATCAAGAATTCTCTGTCAACATGCTGAGTTATGTAAACAAATTATACAGGCTGCTTCTTAGCATTTTTACAATACTTTTGTAGTAAACCTATAGAGGTAATGAAGTTTTCATCTTTTCAGCATGAAAGGGATGTGAAACCCTGTACTTAAGCAGCTTTACTTGTAGATGCTGTTTGAACTATTCCACCAGTATTAACCCTTCCTCTCTGGTTTTTAAATATGTCAGGATCTCATTAGCAGATTAAAAATCTTCGTAGATGACTTTTGAAAACAATAGTTAGATGTTCAGAATGGTATCCAAACACTTAAAATGCACATACAAAAATTATGTGCTGGAAACTTTCACTTCACTGTTACTGCATTTACACTATGTAGAGTTTACATTGTGCACTTAAAGGAAACATCTGCATTTTCTAACTATAGAAGCTTTAATAAACACCAGCTTTGAACCGTGACTTTCTCTATATCCATAGAAGTACAGAATATGTGCAAGGCATTTCCACATGCTGTCTTTCTGATGTATATGGGACCTGAACCCAAACAAGTATCTCTATGCAGATGAAGGTGGGGGTCTGTATACATTTAATTCTTAAACTCTACTGAAACTTCCAGCTGTGAGGATTTCTGGAATGGCAACATCCCATCATTGGAAAAAGAGCAATTTATTTCATGTAAACACGTAAAGAGCTTACAGATGAAAATCACTCTCAGTCATTAATTGTATGGCCTGGCCTTGAAAGGATCACCAATTTTCATTTCTTTCTATATAATAACTGAATTACTCATCTCTCAATTAATGTACTGTGACCTTAAAAAACTGGTGGATGAGATCTTTCACTGTTATCCCACCTCATGAGGCTGTGTTTTTCAAAAGGGCAACATCTCTTCCCAGCACAGCAGTTATGAAAGGGTAGAGCTATCAGTGGTACTCTCCAGATGTACATTTTACAGTTTTGTCCAGGCAAACTAGAGCTACATATCCCTATCTTATGAAGTTGTATCTTCTAACTTAGCATTTTGCCTTTCATTTTTCTTCAGGAGGGCCTGTTTGCTGTGGGTGATCAATTTATTGTTGAAAACGATCAGTCTACCAATAATAATTGTACTTACAAAGCTTCCCCATGTTAGCCTTTATCATTAACTGAAAAATATGTTTTTACATATAAAATACCAGGATCTTTAATGAAGTCTACGTATAATGTATGCTATACTTCTATTTCAGAAGCTTTTATGATTTTATCAAGTACCTAGTCAGATGTCTGCTGTGATTTATTAGCTGATTAAAAAGATGCATCTGAAAGTATTTGCCTGGAACATCTCTGCACACTCAGCTTTAGATGGTTGGTTTTTTTCCCCCATTTTCTACAGTTGCAAATCCTTGCTGACCCATATCATGGAACTGTGGTACTGCATTGATGCTGTTCTGTATTTTAGTTGCTGTTTCTTCACATGTGTCCTGATAATGACTTCCATGATTATCCTTAATCAGAAACACTGCCAGTTTAATGAATTTCCTGCTGGCTATTTTGGCCAGGACCACCTCCCTCCTAGCAGTTCTAGTGCTCAACGGAATGAACAAATAATGCAGCTGTGTGTTGTAATGTTGGAGAAGCTCACTCTCCTTTGCCATTATAAACAGTAAAAGAGCCTTGACTGGACCAGCATGGTGGTACCTGCAGCGTGATGTATGGGGATTAGATTGCTTGCTTGCTTCCATGTTCATCTCTTTGATTGTGTTCACTTTACTCAGCATCCAAGGCATATTGGAGAAACCAGCAACAGCTTAGATAGCCAGGGCTCCTTCTTGTAAATGTGGTGATAAGAATTTAAGAAATTGCCTGCTTGCTCAGACTAGTGGTGTGTTGTGTCTGTGGCAAGTGGAGTGGCTTTTTGAGGACTACACGTGAGCCTATCCACATCCTGCTGTTCATTCCATTCCTGGTGCCCTAAAGCCAACATTGCTGTATTACAGATATCAAGGGAACATTCCTGTCTGTTCCTTTTAGTATCCATTTATGGACATGATGTCCACAAACATATGCAGCTGCTTTTTGAACCTATTGATACCCTCTGCTTCCACAAACTCTCGTGGCGAGTTTGGAAGTGAAAAAAAAATCAGCCTAAAATACCAAAGTTACACAAAGATAAGCAAGCTTTTTGAGTGTTTTATGAAGGGTAATTTCTACCATAAATATCATCTGTCAATACTTTGACTTTTACTGTAGCAGATAGCTGCACAAACCATGAAATCAGCAAATCAGAGTGGTATTTTTACCTACGACACAACACAAAACATTGAAAGACAAGAAAGGCAGTGGCAGGTGAGATAAAAGTATGGCCAGTCACGGGTTTCATCCAATCTCCGCTTTCCAACACTGGCCTTGATCCTTAAAGTAGGCCAGAAACAGCAGGAATACCTACAATATTATTCTCTCAGCACTTTTCCCAAGCTTCCAGTTGTCTCAGTTTGAGTCAACACAAGGTATTCCATACCATATAAGTCATATTCAGTCCTTGAAACTTTGAGATCAAGCTTGGTCCTTAGGGTTTCTTACATAAGGCTTAAGACCCAAGCAAAACAGGTGCATAATTAAGCTATTTGGCACCTAATTAACAGCCACTACATATAAGCAAAGGTTTGGATCATCACCTGGTCTGAAAGGTTGAGTACATGAGCTCTGTTCTTACAGGACTCTATCTGTTCTGCCTTCCATCTCAAATCAAGAGCTCCTGAGTTCCAAGATCCAGCTTCCTGAGCCTTTGTCCTAGCTGCTGCTGAAGTCCTCCTGCTACAGCATCAGTGGTGATGTAGTTACCATCAAGGGGGGGTTGGTTCTGGTATTGGTTTTGTGTGTGTATATATACCTATATATATACTTAATTTTCTTGTTGTTATTTTCATTAAAGTAGTTTAAGTTTCATTTCTAATTCACAAGTCTCGCTCTCTTTCTCTGTTAATTTCCCCTTTTCCTCCCTGGATTGGGGAAAAAGGGGCAATAGAGAATATCTGTCCCTGGGTTGCTGGTTGGCCTAGCCCCAACTGCTGACACCAGTGATTTGCAACTCAGAGACATCCCGATCCAAAACTGGTGGTCTGTGGGTTTAATAGCAGCTTTCTGGATTTTTCTTTCACAAAATTATCTAGTTGCTTTTTGAATCCTTTAAGGTCTGGGTGTCCAAAATGCTTTGTGACAGCCTGTGGAATTTTGAAGCTGTAGTATTTTCATTGAGTTGTGGTGAGAGCCTTATGTGTGTGTGTGTGTAACTGTATAGGTATAGCCGTTATTATTATTTTGGATAGCAAATTCAAAGTGTGTTTATGATCTGTGAACAGTAAGAGGAAATGATTTGTTTTGATTTATTAATTTGAATTTTTTTAGTAATGCTATTGGTGTCACATACATGGACCTACTGCCTGATTCCTGGCTATAATAACAACGAAACACAAACAGAAGGAAGTATAGTCTGTGGTTACAAGCATATATGCAAGTTACACCAGTTATACAACTATAGTCCTACAGAGCTTTACATATAGGGGGAATCAAAGGCCTTTTTATAGGCAAAGCAATATGGTTTTGTGGATCCAAAGGTAAAGCAGTGGATTAAACCTCTGAAAACAACAGTCCTGGTTCTGCCCTACTCTTGAGAATATGCTGAATTTTAAATGAGGGTTCCTCTCTCCTGAAGGTCCCCATGGTAGTGCTTATCCAAAAAAGCCAGGCTTGAGTCTTCAGCAACAGTGCCAAACTGGAGCCTGTCAACAAAACTGGGATGGTGGAGATGTGTGGGGAAGGTTTGTAAACAGTTGAAGTGGAGCCTTCTGGGTTTAATGTGTTCTGTAACCAGTCCAAGCAGGGCAGCAACTGAAAACCCCAGATGTCAGTTACACAACAGCTCCCTCAGAAAAGCAGCTTTAAGTTTTCAGTGGGCTTTATAATAAAGAGCATGCATTAAATGTTCACCCACGGAAAGTGAAGTGTTTGCTTTGCTAGAAGTACTCACCCACCATCAGCTCTCAGCTCATCCTTTCACAGGAGGAGAGATGGATCTAATATTCTTCTTCATCCTAATGCATGTTTCTACATTACCCTTATGCTATTGTGTGTGGGTTGTGTATAGCAGACTTAATGCAGCAATTTGTAGACCTGCAGCAATTTAGTGATGCTTTGTTGTTGTTCTAAAGAAATGCTATATTGAGTGCAAAGTTTGAGGCTTTTTTCCATTTTCCACATGGGCTAAGGTTGAGAACTTTGTCTGAAAAGAGAGTTTATTTTTCAAGTAACAGAAGTTTGGTATTTTCTATTCATATCTGTAGCTTTGTAGCCCAGCAGTGTTCAATAGCATCTGATCACTTTCAGTCACCTGCCATGGGGATGTGAACAGCTGCATCCCACAAGGACCTGTTTCCCCTCTTCTCTGTAGGGTCAAGACTGTGAGTTCAAACATCAACTCTTTTGCAGAAGCCATTTAAAAAACCCTCACACTCAATAAGCTGGTTTAAACTTTCAGCATTTTGAAAATTTTCCTATTACGTTCTGCAAATGTAATGTTTCTAGTGGACTGTCAGGTTACACGTGGCACTTGTATTTGGCAGGGTATTCTTTTCTACTGTGTTATGTGTATGTAACAGCATTGTTACTTCTACATTGTGTTGCAATGACAACTTAACTCCAGTCTTTTTCTATTGAAGGTTGTTTTGATCCTGAGGAATGATTTAAAAGGACTGACACTGATCTGTGTATTCTTATTTTCATTAAAACTAGTACTTTGGCTTGGTTAAGAATCTGAACCATGGTGAACTCTCATCACATGGTCTCTTCCATCAGTTTAGTTAATTGGTTTTACTTTAATGTATGTAGCCTTTTCATACAAGGTAAAAAGAAGACTAACTCATCCCTTCAAATCCCAGCTGTCATCTCCTCAAATCTCACAGTCCTGGGCTTACTTAAAAGTGGAGTACTTCTGATTCTGAATGCTGTAGGACAAAGATCTTCACCTGATACTCATTGCAAGGCTCAATGTACCTCTGCTGCATCATAAATTCTTTCATTACCCTGTACAATCCCACTCAGCTTTGATGCTTCCCCTCTGCTTACACCACCTTCAGACTGCCTGGAAGGATTTGGCACAGTCAGGTCTTAGCTGACCATTATCTAACCTCTTTTGCTTTGTATTTCTCACTGCCTTTTGACTGTCATTTATCATCAATATGCTGATCTGTACCCATGTGTACTTCCATGTCACTATAGTAAAAAGAAAAAAGTTAGTCAGGGTCTTGCATCTCTCCCTCTCATCAGGACGCATCCAGGGCTAATTTGAATCTGTTATAAATCAGCAATCAGTAGTCATATCGTCTTACATTTTTCATGTTCTCTGGCAAAATAAGGTAACAGGACTACAAGTTCTCTTTCCACAAGTGTGAGGAAACACTTCATTAAATGACAATTTCCTAGGAGACTTTTTCACCTTCTGTATTTGATCAGCTGTACAATGCAATGTTTTCTCTCAAACACCTCAGATTCAGGGAAGTAAGAGCAGAAGAATTAAACAGCTGCCCCTAGCTAGCAACAAACCTTGATGTGACAGAAAAATGAGAATGAGTTGGGGTCTGTTTCTGCAGTGTACAAGCAAGTAAGGTGCTCACAATAATTCCTTCAGAGACTCTCTGCATTCAGGTTCTTGAAACCTTTGGTAAGTGTGTGCTGGTGTAAGGCTATTGTATGAGATTCTTTACTCCATGCCCATACATCAGAAGCAGCAGCATACAGGGTGAAACCTACCCTGCAGGCTTCATGGCATAAAGCCAGAATGAGCCTCTGTAGCCACTACAGAGGAAGCAGTCCTGTTTTATGAACTGTTTTATTTTCAAGGTTCAACTTTCACCTGAATTATGAAAAATACATGAAAATAGCATCCTCTGCTTATTAGCATGTAGATGCTTTTCCATAATTTGTGTGAAATAAAAATAGAAGTGAAGTAAAAGTGGTGACAGAATTAATGTGGCACATAACTCTGGAGGCATTGCTATCTGGCAGATCAAATCCTAATGAAGTCATCATTCAAAAGAAACCTTGCTTCAAGTTACAGAATGAATATGAAAATGATAGATTAATATGCCTAAAAGCAGATAAATAGAAGGTATGATTGAATAATATTCATGTAGCTTGGGTAGATTGCATTTAATTTTGTATTTAGAAATCCATGTTAGAGATGCCTAGCAGTGAGTTGGTATTTCCCCCACGTTTTCAGTCAATACATCATCACTGTGAATTTCTCTTCTGTACCCCTGAGTGATATCCTATCACTGACTATCCTGGAGCAACTACTCCCCAACAGTGTGGCACATCCATATTACTCTCTTTTAATAAGATGAGGTACTTTCTTCAGCATCTGCTGTCATCCTCAGTAGGTTTTCTTTAAACTTAAATGAATGTTACTAAGAACTGGTTTAAGCCCAGTGAGTTAATACATTTTTTTGAAATGTAGAATAAAACTTAGTTTTGATGTTTTACAGGACTGTTTTATGATCACATTTGATAAGCTTTATCAGAAAGTTAAACCTATTTCACTTGGAGTGACTTTATCTACCTACGTCCAAGAAGGCACAACCTCATTCTTGAAGTCTGGCTCCTTCTGCAGTTCCAGCTGTCCCATCAAGACTGAAATCAGACAATTTACAGATGTTTCCTGTAGTTGTTCAGAAAGGCTTACTTTATGGGCTTTCCTTTCTGTGATGTATGTAGTTCTTGTGCTCCCAGAAAAATGTGGGTTTGACTTGGGCAACTGCTGAAGTGGTGTATGAGGAGTCAGTATCAGTTACTCCACTTCCACAGTTCTCCTTAACCCCATGGGTTAGGGTTACCATCTGAATTTTTTCTCCCATGATGAGCAACTTCCTCTCACCAAGCACTGAAGGATGTCGTTTGGTATGACTCTGGATTACAGTTAGGAACAGTATTTTTATTTCCCTTGAGGAACAGTAGTCATATTACCCAGTTAAAATAGTCCAGGTTATGTTTTTTTCATTTGAGAAACAAATTATTCATGGCTAGCATGAGTTATGAAAGATTTACTTTGAAGAGTGATACAAAACTGCTGATGCAATTACAATGAAAATATTATTCAGAGGTAAGGGTATAGGAAGAACAAGGATATATAAAAACAATTTAATTTCATGGGTTTTGGAAGCATTGCCCTTCATCTATTTAAGATCTATTTTTATTAAAATTTTTCAGCCTGGAGTTTAATTCATTTTTTAATGTGTGTTTGTCTTTCAGAAACTGAGTGATTTAAGCACCAGTTTGTATGCCAGTGGTCTACAAATATTAATTTACATGCACTGCATTTCCTCTGCAAGCCTCACAAATGGCTTTTTATTAAAGCTTCTTTTACTTGGTCTCTTTTTTGGAAAAGGATGCTAAATGCAGATTGGTCCACTACTGAAATATTCCATGATGCTTTAAGATAATGAACTTTGTTTATACAGGCCTGTGCCCTATGTCCTTTAGCTTTTTCCTCCCTCCCATGTAAAACCCTCAGATCATTCACTCCACTGTGCTTGTACTTGCCTCTCTTGTCCCTCAGAATCAACAGGTCTCAAGACAGACCTTACCTTCCTTATCTGGCTTGCTAGCTGAACCAGAGGCAGAAATACTCCCAGGCTGGCCAGCTGGCAAGCACTAGACTGCCTTGCTAGAAACAATAACTTCACAAGTGCTCTGTAGTGTTAATTAAAAAGGTATTCATCTACTTCATATGCAGTGGTGGCTCATACTGTGAGCCAAATCTCTGAATGAAAAAAATCTTATGTACTCTGGTTAAACCAAGCACTTTGATTTAAACCAGAACCTAATCCTTAAAGTGGAAGCAGTAGTCATTTAAGACACTCATAAACTGACTTTATCATGACCAATTCTGCAGTTTTCTGCATTTTACTATACTAATTACTTACAGCCTGCCCTACAAATCCATGCTGCTGTTGCAAAATACCTTTCACAGGTTTGGTATGTTCCAGGATTTTTTGGAGAAATCTGTTGACTAATTTAGCTCTATTTCTGAAGCCAAGTGGCATTTGCATCCAGAAGAAGCTGGCTTATATTGCAGACTGTTCCAAAAAAGCTTTTATAGCTCAAGTCTTGGTTTAAAAATATGTATGGTTTCCAGCAGTGCCGTGTGTTTACCAAAGTGCCTGGATGTATAGTGCCAAATAATGGTCTAAAACATTAAGAAGAAAAGGAAATGTTTCTTCCAATTTTGCCCAAACTTGTTATTCTTGTTGTTAATAAATTATTTGCTGGGTTTACATATCTATTCTGAGCCATGTGATTATTATTTTTACGTTCCTTACCTTTCATTTAAAATGCAAAACAAAATTTGTTCTCACAATTTTGTTCTGCAAATAATACAAATGAAACAAAACCTGAAGTAGGGTAAAACCAGAATGAACCCAAAAGCTCAGAAACCTGAAGTCTAACAAGAAATCCAGATAGGCTCATTCTTGAAGTAATATTTCTAAAAGTTTTTAAGTTTTAATTTTTTTTTATATTTAAAAGATCTTAGGTTATTACTTTAGGGGCACATTGCCTCTTGAGTTTTGATTGCAATAGGCCAAATATAATGCCTTATTATAATCAGATTGTTAAAATGGAGAAAATAACCAATAGTTCTTTCCTTGTGGGCAATGTTTCAGAAACAGTCAAGGTGAATGCACTTGTGTTTGCTGAGACAGTGGCAATGTCGAAATGGATGTAACAGATGATCAGTGGAGATTATTATAGTCAGCTCTTGCTACGCAGCTCTCTTGTTAAGTGTTTAACCGAAAGGAAAGGGCACTTTGTGGGCTTGTTAAATTGAGTCCTGGAGCCAGGCACAAACCCAAACCTTCAACTTGTTGAAAATTACGTCCATCTAGTGGACACAACTCGGTATTACGGCAGCAAAACCCAATGCCTTCTTAAAAGGTACATTAACATTGTCTATACCTATAAACCTGGTTTGTTGGTTGTTTGGGTTTTTTAAAGGAAATAGGTTTGTTTGCAAATTCTCGGAGCCTGCAAGGGAGTTTCTTTTGATAGACTGCTTTCCTCAGTAAGCCTATTGTTCTTGACAGAGATAAATTCTCACCTTTTTTTTCCTCTCCAGATTCTTACATACATTCTGATGAGGCTTCTGGAATTTTCTTCAGGTTTGAAATCTGAACTTTAACTGGTTCCCTGCTGATAAACTTAGCACCAGAGAACAAGTGGAAATTTTAAAGAAGAGTGATTGATCACCAACTGAGAGATCTAAACTGTAGTAACAAATTAAAGGCACAATTCTTCAGTCCCTCTCCACTTGCTTCAGCAGACGGTACACCAGGAAGACTCCTGAGAGATTTCAATGAATCCTCTTACTTGTGTGCACTAGCTCTTGCCACCTAGGAGATGTACAACTGGCATATGGAACAGCACAGTGTACTTGAACTATGTTTAAAAATGGGAACCCTGTGAAACAGAAAGGTAAAGTCATGATAAACAAACAGGTATTCATATAAACTTGATTTATGAATAATAATTGAGAATATCCCAAGTCCCTTTGATCTTGACTAGCACAACTCTTGGAAGTAATCGTAGGTCAGAGAACAAGAAACAAATCACAAAACTCTTGAAAATGTCATGTCACTTTGAGACCTTCTAATCAACATTATTCAAAAATAGTGTTTTGCAGCACAGAATGGAAGTGTTGGACTGCCAGAAATGAGAATCCTACTGCATTTCCCTACCTTTTTTCATGTCAACATTGGAGGGTAGCACTGTTTGTGGCCTGTATGCTGCAGTCGTTACTCTCCCTAGAGCCTCTCTTTACTGGTGATGCCTTAATGAAGTAACTGATAGATCCAAGTCTCTGAAACCCAGCTAACACAGTGATCAGTTAAGTTACTTCAGTTGTTTAACAGAAGGGCTGTAACCACAGAGTAACTGGAAGGTGGTTGCAAATCTTGCTTTGATTACCCCTTAGCATTAAGTGTCGTGCTAGACATGCTCTCTTTTTCCTTCAAGTACCCATCTCAGGCTAATTCATTATCTGGTGCAGCTATGTTGTCCCTAATGCTTTGCAGAATGGGTAGGGCAACATTCCTGCCCATTCACTTCCCTTAAATTTGTTTGTAAACTGACAAGACATTTTCTTCTTGTGATGCGTTTTGTCTGCTTGTTACAGCAAAGAAGTTCCACTGAAATAGAATACCTCTGGCAAGAAGCCCCAGGGTTACCAACTCAGCTATTCTTCATGAAAAACACACTTTCTCAAGTTTTAATTCTATCAGCCTTTAAAGGCTGCCTTAAACAGAGAAAGTCTACGAAACCCTCCTCAAGCTCTCATTTGGACAATTTAAATAGATAATAAACAGTGAGACAATTGGTAAGTGACATGTTGGTGCTTTATTATGTGCAAAGGCTTGACCTTTCTGATTTGACTAACTTTTGTACACTTGGCTTTTTTTTTTTTTGAGAGGGAAAGCCATGAATGACTGTAATAACTATTCTCTTTTGCACATCAAAAATATTAGTTAGTTATTGCCGTTAATACTAGTATTGATGGAAGACCAATCCATTCCTTGCAAATAGCAATAGAAAAAGACTGCTATAATACCTGAGCACCTTCCAGTTGTGCATGTTAATATTTACATGCTCTTCAGAGGCGTGCAGGTATGAAGTGAAAGAGTTAGCTCAGTTACTAACATAGCTAGATGAGTTTCTCTACACATTTTATATCTGATGATTATATCTGATGGAAGCAATATTGAAGTTTGTGAGGACTCTGGGGCAGGCTGTCACCATTTTATCTGCAGAAAGTTCTATCTTCTGTAGACATTTGTCACCTTTGCTCTAGAGCTTTACAGTCTACTGTCGGAAACCTCATGCCAAACAGGCTTTGTTTCCAGCTAGTTTTCAGTATGGAGCATTAGGCATTCTTGTCAGTGTCCTGGAGTGACCTCTAGGCACTAAGCATGGCAGCAAGTGAAACATAGAAACAGATCAAGACTACTCTTGGACCTGAAGACCTATTTTGATACTGTTTTGCTATATAGATGCTGTTCAGAACAAGTGGAATATCTCTGCCAAGGTTAAATATGCTGAGAAAAGAGAAAATGCTTTTATATGCAATAATAATATTGCAATATGCCTAAGGGATAGTTTTTCTTACACAGTATTAATTTTAAAAGTAATCAACTTTCCCAGGAGTGCAATGTCATGTGAAGAGATTTAGTGTCAGAAAATGAACGGAAAAGTTAACATTATTTTATCTTTGCCATTTTCTCCTCTATGCCCAAACTTTGCAAAATGTAATAGTGCATGTAAGAGATCTTGCAATCTGGTGTCTAGCCATCCTGAGGCACAATAGAAGGAATAGAAAATGGAGCAGCTGCCTCATTTCTGAACCAACTTATTTTTATAGGCTCTTACATAAGCCTTTTCTCTTCTGACTATTTACCAAGTCAAGGGTCTATGTCATTGTTCCACTAGTGCACTACCTGAATCCATAGCAAACTAATGAAATATGGCAATAAATCCTATTAGATGTTGTATGTGGAACATACTTCAGCCCCAAACACTCTCGTGAGAGAGTCCCATCCCTCTCAAGCAGATATCAGTGAGGATAAGATTATATGCAGTAGAAGGGAACAATTTTTTTTTTTCAAAATGATGATACCTAAATTGTGTGGCACAAATGCCATTCTTTGGGAAAGAGAGGGTTTTTAAATGATCTATATATAAAACCACTGATGGGATATGTAAGTAGAGAGGACTAAGTGCTCCTGTCTTCAATCCTGTCCCTCCCTCATTGTTCCTGGCAGAAGTCTAAGTGGGGCAAAGCTACAGGGGCTGCCTCCCTGTTTTCAGATACCACAGGTGATGAGGTTCAAATGGTACTCTGATCTGGGTCCGACTCATTTAAAGGATTAATTTTCACACTTTGGTCTGAAAGCAGAAGATGCAGGGCTTTAAAAAGCATATCTCTTGCCTTGCTATGGTAAAGTACCTGGGTTATTTGTCTTTCATAATTTGCAGCTCTGTTTCTGACAGTATTAGGACTACCTCTTTGCTGTATTCCTTCCTGTTGTAGATGTTCTGGATCTGTGACATGTCTTGGAGCAGGCCTCGGTGTTTGCCACTTGATAAATTATGATTAGGCTGACTTTATTTATAATGTATTCAAGAGATATGGGTAGGCTTTCAGAGGCTTCTGTCCACCAGACAAACATCCATCACAGCTGATATCTCTGATTTCTCTTGGCTCTTAAGAGGCTCAGCACTGGGCAAGCAAGAGCTGCTTTGGCACTGCCAGGAATGAAGTGTTTCTTGGCACCTGCAAAAGCTGACTGCTAGGCACCTAGAGAATTTTAAAATTGAAATAGGTACCTACTTAGGTTTAAGAGCCTTCAGAGTTGGGCAGCAGCTGAGCAGAGGTTTTTAGTATCACTGTTTGTAATTGCAGCTAAATTCTGCCCAGCTGCCTGCTTAGATACCCAAATACCTGTTTGAGATCTGGCCCTAAGGATTTTTTAAACTTTCTTATGCATTAAATAGTAAGGAGTAGGCAATTAAGTCTTGCTTAACTAGGTTGACCTCTTGAAAAGAGCTACAAATCAGCCTCGTTTCCTCCTCCTGAGAATTGTTAGATCACTTGTTACAAGGGTGAAGGGAGCCTCTGCAGCATTTCATGGTAGGAGTGTGTGGGGCTGCTCTATGGAGTGCTCTGTTCAGTTATTTACAAACCATGTGTGCTAGATTGAGCATCCCAGTTGGATGTTTAGTTTGAAAAGCGATATTTCACTTGCCATTTCATTAGGACTGTGCAGCCCACCTTTCTCAGATGCTGCTGCTTAATAAAGCATTCCCTGATTGGGAATATGCAGATGTTGCTGGATGAAATAGTTGCCTTTAGTCAGAGTGAAAGGACTTTGCCACCTCTTACTTGGAGTTATGGCAGCAGACCTGGACCCCAGGGCTTAGGTGTAAGGACAGAGGAGACAAACAGGCTTCTATTCTCCTACCAATGAAAATGCTGCCAGTGAAGGGTGTTGCTGTGCTCCCTGGTGCAGGAGAGGAAAGGTTTCTCCATTGCTGCCTGTGTATCCTGCTCATGCTGCTTCTTGGAGTTTCTCTGCAAGAATTTCAAAAGCAGATGAACAACTTCTCTTTGCTGCCTGCTTGTTTGTGCTGGGATGTGAAGGCAATAGCAATCAAAAATGTTGGTGTTTAATACCTCTGAGAGAGGCTTGCAAAGAATAAGCCACTTAGAGTAAAAGAGCATGGCTGAATTCTCTGGTGGTGCAGCCTTCCCTTTTTTGGAAGGCACTTAGTACTTCATTACAGAATTTAAGGCTTTGAGACTGCATTTCTGCAAAGACACTCCCCAGTATGCTTTAATGAAATTGTAAAGATACTCCTGAAATAACAGGTAGTGTACCACTCAAGTGCCCTGCTTAGTCTTAACTACTTCCTGTCTCTCTAATTTATTGCTGCAAGCTTAAAGAAACCCCAACAACAAAATATCAAATTGTCACTAAAACTGATGATGCTTATGGGAACAGTGGTACTAATACACTTGGAGAATTGTTTCCTTCATTCTGAGCTATAGTAGCTATGCCAGTGTTCCTAGTCCATCTGGTTGGTTTGCTTCAGGTGTACCTTGCCTTCAGCTCTCTTATGCCTGTCTTTGTGACTATTATCTCTATTCAGTAGTTTGGTTTAGCTTTGGTGCAAGTAAAAACCATTCTACTGTATTTCCCCCATCCTCTGATGTTCTGGGGAAGTGAAGAATCATCCTTGTGAGCAATATGCTTCCTCTTAAGTTGCTTTTTCAGACAGTTTCAGGAAGCTGGTTTTGCTTACTTAAAGACCTTCTCTTTCATTAAAGCAATCACACCGTATTGCACAGAGATGCCTGTGGAGTTTTGGGAATTATTCAATGAATCTTTCTTCCTACAGGAGACTAAGCAAGCTGCATGACTTTAGCCCATGCCTGAAGAGTAAAAATTCTGGCCATGATCTTGAGCTGATTAAGCCTACAGCCTCTGTATCTCCAACTCTAAAAGAAATAGTGATGTAACTCAGAGGTCATTGTGGAAATTAATGTATTTATATATAAATATTTTCCACATTTTACTATACAACATATTCACTAATAATTAACTAATTGCTTTCCCACTCATGCAGAGTATTTTGGGCTTGTGAAGAGAATGATGCCATAGACAACTGTAAAGAGCTTGCTAAGTGTTATAGCTGCCTTTCATTTACCAAGAGACTGGTAGTACTCTAAAAGTATTTTTCTAGCTATTTCCTTCCCCGTACACACACATTTTTTGGATGAGCAAAGAAAAGCTAATGAAAAAACTAGGATGATGAGATGACAAGTGCAACATGAAAAGAAACTGGGAAATGCCAACAGACTTGAGTCTTATGATAATCCAGTAGAGGAGCAAATTTCATTATTACTCTAATATATACTCTTGGCAAAAGAAGGAAAAAAAAACCCAAAACCCAAGCAATTCTTAAATTGTGGAAGGCATTTATGAAACTGTATGTTGCAGCACCAAAACAACTTTTTATTTATATTTAGAGTTAGGAAATGGTGTGTGGTATTAAAACCATGACCATTGTGGTAAATGCTTTCTGTCATTTAAGCAAAAAAAAAAAAGGATTTTTATTGCCCCATTTCAGAAAAGGAGGAATGTTCATCAACTGTTCCTACTCTCACTAATCACACCCAATAAAACAAAAGTGTTACTAGCTGAATTATTTTAGAAACCATGTCTTATTATTTTCTAGATTATTAGAATTATTTTAGAATTATTATTAGAATTGTTTTAGAAACTTATGTCAAGCAGAGGGAAAGGAGGAGGAAATAAAAGGAGTGCAGCTGAACTGGATGCAGTATTGCAATGACTTTGTTTCTGGAGAAGTTATCTGAAATAGCCTGCCTGGGAAATGCCATGTTTGATGATAAAACTGTATGATTGTGATAGAGGTCTGAAGTTGAAGCAGAAGCATAAAATCATTCCTGTTCTGCAGATTGTAATATGTGAATGCAAGACTGAGGGGAAGGAGAAGGGGAAATATTAACTATGCCAGCAGGGATGGTTGTAGAAAACCTACACATCAATTGTGTGGGGGGAAGTTGGATTGTAAGACAGTAAGATTGTTGGGGTTTTTGTTTTCAATTTGTGTGTGGAAGTCAGATTATAAAACTGAGATTGTTGGTTTGTTTGTGGGGTTTTTTTTTGGTGGTTTTTTTTTTTTTTCTTAAAACTAAGACTTAATCCAAGATAAAATTGATCATTGTTTTACTGTGTTAATCCCAGTTTGGGCTGCTGTCTCTGTCCTGCTAACCTTGTAGACACACATCTATGCTGACGTGAAGGGAAACAAAGGTATGCAAGGAGATGGGATTGGGTTTGTTTGTTTGTTTTTTAAATAGCAATCATGGCTTAAGTCTCACCAAAAGCCTTAGTTCTACCTTGGCACTTACTGGACTAGATCAAACCCTTTGCAGTTAGCTAATGCAAACATGCTGAGCTACAAACTTTGCTGGTTCAGATTTGTTCTAAATGTGCTGCTGGGTTAATGTTTTTCTATGGGCTTCATGCCAGACCAGGCATTGTCAGCTTGCCCCCAGGTGCATAAAACTGGCAGACACTCTATATCATGTTCTGGCTAATTCATCAAAAAAGTGTTCATATGCATGCACCTCAGCAGTTGCAGGTGGTGTATCAAAGACTGGAACACCACTGAAGCAGCTGTGAGCAGCTATGCTGATGACAACAGGACTGATTTCAGAGCAAAGCATCACTCAGTGCTTATGAGCTGGTCTCTGGTCCCCAGTCTGCAAAACAATAAAATCATACTCTCTCAGGCTTTTCAGTTGTCAGGAGCTGCTGGGCTTCATTGTCAATCACTATATAGTCACTACTTTTGCTGCAGCCCCAGAGACAGGGAGTGAGCCTGTGCTCGATCTGCACCCAGCTAGGAATGAAAGAAACCTTCAGGGTAACTGGGAACAGCGTTGAAGCCACTCTGTGATAGACCAACTGCTGCTACTGTACCAGCTGGAAGTTTGAAGAAGCAGCCCCTCAGTGTGCTTTTTTCCTATGAGGCAGAGGATGAAAAAGTAACCTACAGCATCTGAAGATTTTGATCAGTTTTTCGCTTCTCCTTTACAGTTACTCACCAGCTGCTTTGCACTTCCCTTACAGATGCAACAGGGCCCCAAAAATTCAACTGCTGACATGGAAACATGTTTAATAATATATTATAAAAAAGACATGGTGAAAAATTCTAATATAGATGGAGGATTTTAGTGCCAGATTGTGCCCTGGGATTCCAATGCATATCTTCCATTAAAGCCATTAAAAATGTTTCCATTTCAAGGAAGAACTTGGACTTTTGACACAATTCCCTCTTTTTCTTTGGAAGCCAAACATTTTCTGTGGTAAGAGAAAATACTATAACAAGAATAAACATAATACATTTAGGCATTAAAATGAATAACAGTCCTTGATCTGTTTGCGGGAGATTACAGCCATGAGATGTGAAAGCTGTCAGTGGCTTAAAGAAAGATATTTACTGTGATTGGCACTGCATCTTTGCTTAGTACAAAATATGAAGATGATTAGAGAGGTGTCCAGATTCTCACATCACATAGAGAGGGTGCTATGCATCTTATGATCATAATTTTGGCCAATAGTTTGCTGTATTCCACTGCCTTTTGAATCAAGAGATCCTAAAATCTCAGGGTAAAGTATTTGCCACACATGAGGTGCTGCCTCCCATTCTGGAGGGGTCAAAACCTCAAAGGTGAATATGTAATTGCTCTATGTGTAAGGGAAATGTTAAGCCTGTTTCCTGTACTCCCAAGGTGCTGTATGAATGACAGTGGCATTGCATGAATGGAACACTTCTTTTATTCCCCAAACACCAAACCCTTCAGTTTCCATATTGTTTCAAGTTGGAGCTATATAAGTATGTATAGAGACATACTTTGTCCTCTAGAAAGGAAATCTCTCTCATCCTTCTCTCTCTTCATATGCTTGAGGCGCAGTCTGTTTCCATTCCTTTTCTTCAAGAATGAAAGGCAGTGCCTAGCTTCCTCAATCTCGTGCAATGGAGAACAGGGAGAGCTGAGCTCAACCCAGGAGTTTTTGAGCTCTCTGTTGCCTTCTATGCTTCTGGGACTTGTGCTGTATCAGCTGGAGATGTAGATCCTGGTGGCACTGCAGGATTACAGGAAAGTGCCTAGCAGCTCTTAAGTCTCTAGTGTCAAGATTTAGGACTGCCTGACCACTAATCCAGTGACAAATATTCTCTATTACCCCTTTTTCTCCCACTCCAGGAAGTAAAAGGGGGAATTAACAGAAAGAGAGAGAGAGACTTGTGGATTAGAAACAGAACTTAAACTACTTTAATGGAAATAATAACAATAAAATTTTTTTTATATATATACAAAACCAATACTACACCCAAAGTCCCCTTGCTGGCAACTATGTCACTGTCACCACTGATGCTGTGGCAGAAGGACTCAGCAGCAGACAGGAATCAGACTCAGGGGCTGGATCTTGGAACTGGACTCAGGAACTCTTGCATTGAAATCAAAGGGCAGAACAGGAGAGTCCTGCAACAGCAGAGCTGGGCTTCTGATCCTCACAAGAAGAGTTACCAGCCCACCTCCCAGAGGGCTTAGGTGCTTAACCTTCAGGGAGACTGGAAGCCTAAACCTCTCCTTCACTGTATTTGCTGTTAATTAGGTGCTTAATCATGCACCTGCCTTGCTTGGGTCTTAGGTCTTATGTAAGAGACCCTAAGGCCCAAGCTTGGTATGAAAGTTTCAGGGACTAGCCTCAGTTTTATACTGAATATGATGTATATGGCATGGAATACCTTGCTCTGACTCAAACTAGGACATCTAAGTTGAGCTAAACACTGTAGCTGGGCTACCCATCATCACGTAAGTTGGTGTAAAACCTTTAGAAATATGTGTAGCAAATTCCACCAGAAACCTAACTTGTTTTAGCAGGTGTTTGCCAAAATTGAGTCATGTCCACAAAAATGCTGTTTCATCAAAATTGACTTTAATTCTTTTTTTTAATATCTCATCAGAGAAATCCCATTCAGTTTTGAACAAACATTATTTTTAGCCTTCCTATTGCTTTCTAGTGTCTAGTGGTTATTTCCTTGGGAAGCTGTGTGTATCTTTAGGTTTGGTCTTCTTGTTTAGGAATGACTAATATGTTACATTTTTGGCTGATGAGCAGACTAACAGCAAAGCCAAGGGGCTTTGCCTGTAAATACTAGTCACAGCTAGCTAGGATGTGGTTTCCAATCATTTGAATACTTGTAGAATGCCAGCAGAGGGTGAAACAAGGCAGCAGAGGGGCAGAGGGATAAAGAATATGTCATGCTTTCTTTGTTTTAATCTTTGTGGAACTGCTAACAGTACAGAGTTGTATTCTCAAACAAATATTTGGAAATAATTGCATCTTTGTGAGAAGGGAAGGGGAGGACCCTTACTTTTTGTTGTTATTGTTCGAAAAGCTCACAACTGTTTTCCAGCATTTATTCAGACTTCGAGATAAATTTTCAAATTTATGGAAGTGGCTTATACCCCCAACTCCAACAGGAAATCTCATCTCAAAACAGACAAATGAATTTTTGAAAAGCCTGTGCAGACTGCTTCCATCTTATTACACTCTTCCTCTCTCCTCCAGAACTACATTGTACCAGGTAAGTCGCATTCCCTTGATGTTACAACACACATAGTTTCTGTACGGAGTTGGGTTTGGCTGTAGTGCTTACCTAGGGCTCTGTAAGTACTTTCTGGTCTGTGGTTGCCCTTAGCATTGCTGAAGTTCAGTTAGTCTAACAATCAGTGTAGCCTGATGGATTTAAGAAGCTAGAACACACAGCAAAGATGAATGAACTTTATTTAAAATACAGCTAGTTTCCTCATTGAAGAAACAGACTGTGGCATAAAGCTGAGCCATTTCTCCTCTGTAAAGATGATCTCACACCAGTTGTACCTTAGCCTCTTCCCTTCCTCTCCTTTTGTCCATGTGATGCATCTACATTAGCCAGCTGTGCTTTTCATTCCAGAGTGATGAAAAGGGAATACAATAAATTACAATGCCTTTTAAGAAATCTTCTAATCTTGTTGGATCTCACATTTCGTCCTGGCTGCACTTTCATGCTGTTTTTTTACTATTACCCTAATTGCCACTGAAAATGCTCAGTTTTGTGCTATTCTTGGCCACCTAGGTCTTGAAGCTACTGTTGTGAAATGGTGTGGAGGCAGAGAAGAAGGTGGAGATCCTCTCTTTCTTTTTTGTAAGTTTCTCTTCCTTGTGAAATCTCCAAATTCACACCTTCCCATGCTTCTGAAAAGAGTGACCCTCCACATGCTACAAGGTATTGTTATGCTGCTAAAAATGGAAAAGTGATGCTGTTTCATGTGGAGTGGAGGGTAAAGATTTGAGAAAGGTGGCAGTTTTACACCAACTGTCTCAAGATGCTTGAACACTGGGAGCAGAAAGCAATATGGTAAATATATGAAAATACAGCCACTTGTCACTCTTTTATATGAATTCCAGATCACAGGCCAAACTCATTGTTGACATAAGCAGATGCAAATCTAATGAAGTCACTGCAATTACTTCTGCTTGTGCCAGAGGTGGATTTGTCCCTATTTTTGGAACATGCTAGTTTTGTGCTACAGCACTGGCACACTGTGTCACGTCAAAATCCTTTACAGCCACGGCTGTGTGCCACTGGCCAACTGATGTGCTGCATCATGTCAAACATGTGCCTGGCAATGGTCCCTTTCTGCTTTTTGATATGATATATCATACCACTGTATTTTGCCCAAAGGCATCTGATAGGAATTGTGGTTGGATATGATAATAAGGAATGTGTGCTAACTGAATATCAGAGTATTTTGGCATCCTGTGGAAAACAGTAATATGTTTGCATTATCTATACATCTCTTGCAAGTACCTCATGTACTTGGGTGTAAAATGATCACTAATATATTCCCACCTCAGCATATTGTGTTAGAATAGAAGATGATAAATCATTTTCTATTTTGCTTTGGTTGTGGATTTCCCCCCTAAAACTGATCAGTTGGCATTGAAAGAACTTGTTCCTGTTAGTGATTTTACAGAATTGTTTTACTGCTATTATTAAATGTACAAGGGTGGTGTTTTGAGTATTTTTGTTCTGATAAACCAGCATTGTGTGTTATTGCCATTGCATCTGAAAGCTTTTTACCTCAGACAGAATGGTGCTAAACAACATCTAATCTAAAACAGGAAACATATTTCACAATCCTCTGCAGCAAGCAGCACAGCTTCTCCGAGAGGATCTGCAAGGATGGGTAAGCAGCCAGTCATCCAAAAGCAAGGAGGCCAGGAGACAGGGCTGATGGTGGAATGCCTGAAGACAGTCCAGCCTTATGCTTGCACTAAGAAACCTCCAGGTTGGGATCAGGAGCATGTCCAGGAACAGCCAACTTCAGAAGGCGCTACTTGTTATTGCTGATTGACAGCCCCTGGCTGCTGCAAACGCTCCTGTCGGCATCATGTTCTGCCTTAGGCTTGTTGCCGTTTGAAACAAGGAGAAAAGGGGTTTCTGAAATTAATAGGACCCAGATTGACCAGAGATTTGTCGATAGCAATCAGCGCTTGGATTTTGTTTCCCCAAAGAAACTGTTCAGAAGCTTGTCTCTTTGGTGTAACAAAGTATGTGCTGTACACGGAGTGTACCCTTGTGGAAACTTTGCAATGGTTGCAAGGGTTAATGCTTAAGATTGAATCCATTCAGGTAACAAAATGCAAACAAAACAAGAAAATGCAACAGAAACAAAATGCAAAATGAAGCAGGAACAAATCACCAGAGTGCTATTTAAAAATTATATAGCTACCTTAAATTCTGTGTGCCTAAACTTAAAAAAAAAAAATAAAAAATTAAACATGCCTGAAGGAGATTGGATCTTTGTAAAAAGTATTGCAGTTGAAGGTTTTGGAGAAATGCTTTCTGTAAACAGGGAATCCTACTGGGGTCAAACAGAGCTATTTTAACCTTGTGTATTCATTTAACTGCTGTCCAAGATGTGTGTGTTCGTGTGTGTGTATATACACAGAGAGAGAGTATAAATTTAGAATTTTTGATTGAAGGCTTCAAATTTTGGCCACTATTAAATGTAGGTTAACTTCAAAACAAATTTTGTGAAAGAGAAACTTGAAATAATTCATTTTAGGCCATATGAGAAGAAAATGAGCAAACAAGTGTAGTCATTCCCAGGCTCATTAGATGGGATAAAGCTAACAAGCTGAATGCATAGCCTTTACCATGTGAGGAATGGTATTGAAAGCCTTCAAGTGCGGGACTGCAGTTGGGTGGCTCGCTGGCAAAAATGTGTGTACAAAGGTAGGCTATGAATATATTTGAGTAGGACTGGAGCCATTGCAACCAGATCTTAGTTTCCAACATATTTTTCCAGTAGAGCAGTGTATTTAATTGTGTGAGTTCTGGGTTGTTGTTGTTTTTTTTTTGTGGGGGTTTTTTATTTGGTTGGGGCTTTGTTTGTTTGTTTAGGAAAAACAAAACAAAATAAACCAAAATAACAACATTGTGGACCAAATGTGGGAAGAGACTTCCAGGGCCAGTCGAAAACACATCCAACCTGCTAGCTCCTACGGGACGAGTGTATTCCTCTATCCTCCTAGACGAATCTCTAGATGAATCCTTCGGGAGGCTGATGCAGGTGACGCCAGATTATGGAGATTCCGCGCTGCTTGAGCTTGGCCGAGCTCCTCACGGACCGAAATCCAGAACCGAGGTGCGTGCTTCCTTCTCTCATCCAGAAGCGACGGGGACTCGCACTGCAACCGAATAGATAAATATTCATGGGGGCCAAACCTGTCCCAAAACCAAGAGCACCCGCTGGACCTCCGGGACGGGGACAGGTGCTGCGTGCCTGCGGAGCCGATGCGAGAGAGGGTGGGTTGGGGGGCGGGCGGGGCGCGGTCCACGCCCCCGTGGCCGCCCCGTCGTCGCCGCTGCCGTTGCGGCTGCCACCGGGGTGCCCCGTGCTGCTGCCGCCGCGCTATAAGTGCGGGCGCGAGGCGCGGCGGCCGCCGAAGATGCGCTGGCAGCCGGGGCTGCGCGGCGCCCCGCCGCGGCCGCACTGCGCGGAGGAGGAGAAGAGGGAGGAAGGAGGAGGAGGCGGTGGTGGAGGTGGTTGTAGTGGTGGTGGCGGCGGTGGCGCGGTGCGGCCGTGGCCATGAGCTGCTCGGACGTGGCCATGCAGCAACCCGCCCCGGCGGCGTGCGGGGCACCCCGTTATCTGACCGACGCCGCGGCCGTACCTGAGACGGGCTGCCCGCAGGTGAGCCGCGGGGTCGGAGGGAGGGAAGTGTTGCGCGAGGTACCGAGCAGTTTCTGGCGGTGGGGCGGGCTGGAAGGCGAGGGAGGCTTTTTGGGGAGGCCTCTCCTTAACGGGTTGCATAGCGCATCGCTGGCTATGGAGGTCTCCGCCCCGGCCAGCCAGCGATGCGCTATGCAGCCCCCGGACTGATTTGGAGATGCGGGGAGCTAGTGAGAGTGCCCCAGAGCAGCAGAGACTGGTAAGGACCCTTTTTTAAAAGGAAAAATATTTTTCTCTAAAATTCGTGTATTTGGGGGGTAAATGTTGGCTTGCTTGGCTGGAGTGGAGAAGGGGGAGAAAGTTATTTCTTGTCTTCTTTCCACCCAACCCCGTTCCTTTCCGCCGTCGCTTCTTACTTGAGAAGTCTCCTCGCTCGCCCGCTTTGCCGTGCAGAGCTGCGCCTTTGCGGTTCGCGGGCGCGCAGACGGGCGGAACCTCCGCCTGCCGGCGGGAGGGAAGCCGCGCTGCTCTCTGCGGATGGGACGGGGCGCGCCGCTCCGCTCCGCTCAGCCCGGCTCTCGTGGCAGATCGGCGAGTTTCCAGCGGAATTGGGTGATCAGATTTTTTTAAATTTTTTTTTTCCTCAAAAAAAAAAGTGAATCAGGAAATTCTTATCAGGCTGACAGCATTTTTAGACTATGCAGTGCGTGGGTGAAGTGGGACTAATACTGACTTGGCCCTAATGTAGTCATCTGAGAATACATTTTTGGTTGTTGCTGCATTCCATAAGGTTTTATCATTATTATCCGTGAAGATTTTCTCCGTACATGGGAAGTGACCCCTAATATCAGCTTGCCTGGGAGACACGAATAGCAGCTAAGACATTAAAATTCCTGTTGCGTGTTATTGGGTTTTTTTTCTTGTTGAGAGAGTGCATTTGCAGAAGTGATACCCCAGCAGACTTTTCCAGGTTGCTCACGTTGTTCACTGTAGACACGGGCTCTGAAAAACTTGTGAGTTTTGTCCATTGCAGTGTGCCTTCACTATTATTTCTTCTCTCATCTAGCTCACAGCTTGCAGAACCTTCCATCTAGTAGTAATTTTAGTTATGAACTTTGTATTTTAATGTCTGGAGCTCCAGTTGTTATCCTGTATGATTTGAAAGGAAAAAAAAAAAAATCCTAAATAACTTGAGTCTTTGGCTAAGATACCTAGAAGAAGAAAACTGCAATTGAAACTTGAGTGAACTTTTTGACTTTTAACTCTGTAGGTGATTGGCTTTATTTCCTTTGCAGATCTGGGGTGTAGAACGAACACATAGTACATAAAAAATCTATTAAATGATTATTAGCAGCTCTGTCATGCTCAAGTGCTGTTGCTTTTTATTTTTAAACAGAATCATGAAGTTTCTTCATCAGCTGGGAGCAGCACCGTACATGAAATGTCCCAGAGGCTCCTTAAGGAACACCAAAGTCTCTTGAAATTTCATTTTAAGTAAAATGAGTTCTTGAGGGGTATACTCTTTAAGAAAACTGGAGGTAGATAAGGAAAGCAAGAAAGATAGCTCTGTTGAACCCATACCTCATGAGTTGTGGTGAGTTTGATAAATAATACCATTACCACCACAAAACATTCTAAACTTGGCTATCCTACATGTTATTGACAGTTCGTTAATCCTGCTTGTGCCAATTTCCCTGAAATATTTGCAGCTGGAGAGTCTTCACAAACTAGGCAAAAGTCAGATTGGAGAACCAAGCTGTTGTCGCTGAACTAAGAATGTTGCACCCTCAAATTCTAGCATCTGTGAAGTTTAAAGCATTTAATGTATTTTCTCTGAATCCAATGATTTTTAAATAATAATAGTAATATAAAAGTAAACATAGAATGAACTTCTCATGCATCTGCAATTGTATTGGAAAGATTTATTGTTCGGGTAATATATGACATTTTGCAAGTCTTTTCAGAATGAAATGACAGGGACATTTAATCAACTGGTAAAGAGTGATAGAAGGATGAAGAATCAATCTGTTCCTAGGTTTTATTCCTTCTTGGACATGTCCAACATGTAGAATACTCCTGTGCTCTTTGTGAGGATAATGACCACTTTAAAGAATGTTCTTTTTTACCAGAATTAAAACTGATTTAAAAATAACAACAAGGGAAGATAAATTTATGGGGTATCTTAAAAATAAAGCTGTGCATTGGAGCTAATGAAGTGGAGCTCACTCTTAAAATATCCAGGGACTCCATTGAAGCATTTTTCAGTGTCGTTGTACTACTCTACTGTGTTTTGGTACTCAGTAAAACGATTTGTTTCCTGAGAGAGAAAGCTCCTCTGTGCTGTGCTCCTGTTAGCTTTCCTTTAGTTCTCAGTGCAAGGAGATGTAGGTGTGTTATTCTATCTAATAATGTGTGCATTTTCATGGGTATTTGGAATAAATCTGTCACAAACATGTAATTGGTTATGGCAGCTTTTGGTGTTGGGTTTGTATCCTTTAAAGAGCAGAGCAAGCTCCTTAGCTGTGGAGCTGCTGTTGCAGATGTATAGGCTCAACTTCTGAGCCATGGTGTCTCACTGGAGAGGTAACCTCATTGTGTTTCTATAGGTTGTGTACTGCTTACGTGTCTCTGACAAATGGCTGGCATTGTGTCATTGCTCAGCAGTGAGAAGGGTTTGCATGGGCATTTCTTTTTTTCTCGGAAAAAAAAGCCCCAAACCCCCTAGTTCTTAGGTTGCTTTTAAATAATGGATTAGCGTGCTCTCAGGTTGTGCAGAAGTGACATACTTTTTTAAGAGGATGGTCAATCGTGCCTTCTTAAAGTTACCCCATTCTAAAATTATTCCTGTATTTCTCTCTCTGTGGTTTTCACCCCCTTAAAACCAGCACAGAACTGATTTTTGCTTTGCACAGCAATGCAGAATTTCTGGAAGCTTAGCTTTCACCAATCCATAGCCAGGAAAGCTAGCAAATTAATTTAGATAGGATTTTTTTAAGAGTACTTAAAGACTGAAGCCTGAATTCTTACTGAATGTTAATGGCCGTGGAGGCTTAGCACCTTAGGTCTTTGAGATTGCTGAACCCCAGGGTGTTTGCTGGAGGGAAGTAAGTGGAGTGTAGATTTATACATGCTCACACGATGCCAGAAGGAACTGATCAAAATGAGGTGTGGCCCTAATTCTACAGATAAATTGGGTTTTCCATATTCCTTTGCCAAAAGGTGGAGCGAGTGTGTTTTGGTAGGAATGAGTTCCTGTGCGTGGTGAAGAGCCATGCCTGTGCAAGTGTAAAGCCCTGCAGAATGGCAAGATTAAAAGTCTCTTCATTGTATGCTTTCCTGAAGGACTGTGCAGCTGTAGTAGTAACTTCTGCCTTTCCTATGGGTTGGGTGAGGAATGGGTGTAACAGAGTTGTACATCTGAAGAGGCTCTAGAAACACATAATCGGTGAAGAATCCCATTGTATTCTTGGCGCAAAAGAAATGGCTGTGACAGCTTACCATGCCCTGTTAACCTCGTTGTAGCAAGCTGCAGAGCTAAGGTAGAATTCAGTGTCTCACTAACAGCTGAGCTTAAGACCTTTGAAATGGGAAGTTACAGTAAATGGCAGTTTTGGAATTTCTTCGTGGTATGTAGATGTAGTGAGCTTAGCCAACACCATCCTTGCTAAATCAAGTCTTGCATAAAGAGTTGTGATATGCCTGAGTCTGACTTACTGCTGGCAGTGCTGTAGACAGAATTTTTCCAGTTAAGGGCTTGTCTCCGTTAGCAAATTAGGTCACAAACTCAACTCTTCTTTCCAAGCTAACAACATTGCAGACAAGGAGGAGTCACATTTTATGTTGTGTCAGCTGGCTGTAGCTAAACCCTAATTCCTGTACTGTAACTTAGTTTTTCAGTAAAGTTCTTTGCATCATATGCTTACAACTTTGAGGATGGCTTATTATACTGCTTGTGTTATACTCTTTGTCAGTCCACATTATCTGCACAGCAGATAACAGCTGCAAAGAGCTTCACATTTAGTTTTTGTAGTTTATATGCTTTCTTAAGGCTTTTTCTGAAGCCTGGTGGTTGTCCTGCTACAGACTTGACTAGAAACTGAATCAGACATATATAACTTAGCTTTAAAGGCTTCTATCGGAAACACAGCATGTGAAAGCTGGATTAAGTTTTGCCCTTTGGGGGGGCATTTGTTGGTTTGTTTTGTTCAGTTTTTTCCCCCACAAGAAAAAAGTTTGGTTTGCTTTACTTTGTTGTTCTGATTGGGAACAAATTCTGTTTAATCTCCCTCTATCTACATATAAATAGACCTTTAGACTTCAGTGGTACATCTCTGCTTAGATGTGCAGCGAAAGATGTATAAATTCATTCTTTTTCTACCATTTCCTACTATCAGCAGAGCATAGCAGGAGCTCCAGGCTCTACTGCTGCAAATCCAGTGGCTCACCTAAAAGCAAGTATTTGGTTTCTCTCTCAGCTTACTCAGTTGTGAGGGTAGAAATTACGATTTCATATTTTCAGAGTATGCTGTAAATACTGATTTTTTTTTTAGGCCTAGCATTCCATGCTCTGATTGCTTGAAATTGTCTTCTTCCTTGAATACTTTCTGTGTTATCAGTAGGAGCCTGCTTGGCAGACAGCTCCACAAATGGAGGACTGTCCGTGATTTGCCTCGAGTTTGTTGCTGAAATTCCTTCTCAGAGGCTTATGTCAAATGAGAGCCTTTTTCTCTGGATGGGGTTATATAGTGTTTCCTCAGTGTAGTTATTTTTTATTTTTGGTTCCTGTTCTTTCTCTCATAATGGAAAATCTGTAACAGGTGGCCACAGGCACACCAGACTTTCATGCCTGGGAACGTAAAGGACCATATGGTGTATGATGGCATATATGGAGATAATAAGTTGTAGGAATAGGCTGGACTGAATTCTTCACCCAAACTTGGCTAAACTGAAACTTTCTCCTTTCTCTGCTGTGCTTGTTTTTTCTGTTTTGCTGACTACTAGCTGGTTTCATCTGGAAGTGAATTTTTTTCAATTTGTGAAGAGGAATGTTCTGACATTTTTACCAGACACCCTGGGTGAGATTCGGGACCCTTGAAGTCAGTTGGACTTTTGCCATTGGCTTTAATGTGGCCAGAATTTCACTGTATGAGAACTGTTTTGCTTGGTTCTGGTTAGGCTATGTCAGAAAATAACCAGCATCTTCAACACGGGGTTGTTTTGTGAGATTTTTGGACCACATGCTTTCTTGGTCTAAAAGTAGTCATTCTTCCTCTAGAAGGGAGGATGGTGCTTGTCCAGCATAAACTTTCTCTTTAACGTTGCTGTGTGAATGGAGATTTGCTGTTGATCTTGAATGTCTTTTGTTAGACAACTTGCAGTAATAGTTTAAATTCTCATTGGAAGAACCTGTTTGTGAATATATGAAATAACAAAAGCAATGTTGGTTTAGACTGAATTCAGCCTATGCTGTACAGCATTATTTACCCAGAGTTTGTACCATTCATCCTTGAACCATAAACTTGGGTCTGTTATCTAATCTGACATCAGGTGCTACAGACATTGGGTTTCCCTATTTCCCAGTACTCTAACTTTTAATTATGTATTCTGGGTCTTGGCCAGTATGAGATTTTGTGTTTGCTTTTCAGAGGCTGTTTGGTCTCTATTTTTTAAGGAAGAGAGAGGTAGAATTCATGAATAAATGAAGGTATTGGAGGTCTGAACATAGGGAAGAAATAAGTTTGTGTTTGGTCAGAAAACAGTCTTTGCAAAGATCTTACAGATACCCTTGGCTGCTTAAATACATGCCAGAACTGTTTTTATGAAAAAAGTACAAGTGAAACTGGGCTAAACTGTCTGTTTTATTTCCTCACCTTCAACCCTTGATGGTAGGACAAATTCATTTAGCAGTTGATGATCTTGCATAGTTTTCTACTCACATAGGAGCAGTCAGAAATGTTATGACAAGATTACTGTTAAGGTCAGAAAAAGTAAGAGTGAATTTGTGTGCAGGTAGAGTATTTTAAGGGAGTTGGGGGGGGAACATTAAAGGAAGTAGACGATGGAAAAGATGTGTATACATTGCATACAAGGAAAACTTCTTGAGTCACTTTATCTCACTGTAGTCACTTAAAAAGTCTTGTAATTACAGAGTGATAATTTCTTCTTGAAATACAAATTAAGTAGATCTCTATGTGATCACAGGCTTGATGCAGTTTTGAAAAATCTTTTAATTTAAAACTCCCATCCTTTGCAAAAAAAAACCCAACCTCAACACAAACCACAGCTTTTCACTGTAAATAACTTCAGTCTGTACTCAAAGCCTTGTGTTTGTCCATCAGTACCACCATCTTTTTTTAATTGTTTTTCACGTGAAAGAAAAAAAGTCAGATTTGATGTTTTCAAAACCAGCAAGTGCTCAGAGTATCTTGTAATGACTGCCCATGGACTGGAGGGGAGGGAAGAGAGTTGAAATGGAAAATGAGTAAGATTCTTAGGCTGTGGAAGGGGGAACATTCCTGCAAAGAGAAGTGACTCTGGAGATAAGTTTTAATTTCCTGAGCTCCAGTCTCTGTATAGGAACATTGAAATACTTCCTTCCTGATAACCAAGTCATGCCAGGGGCTATATCAAGCAATGCATTTCTGTGTATAATTGCATGCTTGTATGTGTATTTGCATACTCAGGGTATAAGTAGAAATAGTGTACCTGTAAGGATAGAAGGCAATTTTTATATATGTTGCATACACTGTGCCTGAGATGTTGTAATACATAAAAATCTACTTAAACTTCTTTAAAGGATCCCTTTCATACTTTGTCTTCATGTCAAAACCAAAAATGAAACAAACAACCTCCCCAACTGCTTCTGTTACATTTTTAAGAGGATCAGGTTATGGTGCACCTTTAAGAACAATCAAGTCACTGAGGTAGATGTGTAATTTCTAATGCATCTATCTTCTGTATATACAATATAATTTCCATCTTACTAAGGTCTCATTGTTCCATAAGTACCTAGGCAAAGCCATGAGGTTCACTATGAGTGACAGTATGCATTTCAGAAACAAATGTTAGGAGTATTTACAAAAATAATATAAAAAGTATTTAAAAAAAAAAAAGTATGGGTCACCCCAAATTCTGCATTTGCAAAAATTAGCTTCACAGCCTCAAACTATGTTTTCATGTAACAATTAGTTACTAGTAAAACTGGTTTTATTTGCTGTTTCTGTCTTTGGTTCTTTCTTTTTGAAAGTAAAGTCCACTGTTTTTCTTTATGTATTACAGGATTTGGAGATAAAGCCATATGTCTAAATAAGTAATATTGTGCTAAGGACAGCCACGGTATAAGTTGCTTTTGTAAAGCACAGATTTATTTGAATTCCAGACCATTGTCTAGATATCCCAAACTGTAAAATAGAATTACTTGCATCCTTCCTTGCAGTTTATGTAATGGCATTAGAATTAAAGTTATTACTGAGCTGTTCTGTGTTTATCAGTTTAACCTACTGTAACATCAGATACATTACTTAATTTCTGTGAGCTTTTAGAATTATAGGGTTTAGTTCCACTTGTCGATAGCTCTTTCTTAAAATTAATTTTTTTATAACCATTCATAATTAAGAATTAGCCCCAGAGTATCTATTCTGTATGATGACAGAATCTATGTTGGCTTTTATGCTTTTTACAAAGTACTAAATGTAAATAGGTTGGTGGTGTACAAAATAAAAAATTACTTTTAATTATTTCTGATTGACAAGCCTATTATTGTATAAGTATTATAAATGGACTTTACAGACTGTGTAGCTGTTTAACTTTAGAACAACTTGGGAAAAAAGGCAAAAAATACATAAACTAAAAGAAATTCTGGTGGTGCTAAAGTGATGCCAAGCAGAACAAAAAAGATAAGTCAAACTGTTAATTCTATAGAAAAGCTATGAAATACTTCTGCATATGTGCTGTAGTTGTTTTGGGGTTCTTGAAGCTGCTTGTGTGTAATGTCAGCTGTGGAAATTGCTAGCTGGCTAAAAGCTATGATTTCTGCAGCTTGACTGTTGTGGGGAGATTTTTTTCTGTGAAAACAGTTGTAAAGTGGAACATCTGAAAAATATGTTCCGTGCAAAATGGATCTTCACACACATTTATTTTGACATTTAGGTTTGATTTGAGAGAGAGAAGATTCTGAAATAGCTATTCACAGATGGCTTGCGCGGGTTTTATTTTTTGTATGCTTCTCTGTGTTTTTGGTTTGGGGTGGATTTTTTCGTGTGTGTTTGCAGACTTGTCAATCCCCCTCTTCCTCCAGCTCACATATTTAATTTTTTATGACTTGACATTTTGTCCTTTTTTCCAGAAGCTGCTGTTTGAAACAAGAAAATAGGAAAAGAGGAAAAATTCTCCTCTACCTCAACCCAAAACCAACAACAAAATAACACCCCAAATTAACAAAACCAAACCCCCAACTCCAAAATCCTACTTGCCACCCTAAGGTATAGCTTCCTATGATAAAAACTTTCTTGGCAGCAAGTGAGAATTTGTGTATTTTGTGGAGTTTATGTTACAGTGGAAAAAATTGCAGGAAGCACCATGTCCTCCCATCCTGACACCTTCAGCAAGGAGTAGATGTGCTCTCGGCTGGGATAACATGGCCATGTTCATGGCCATCTAGATGGGTGAGATGCAGACATTGTGTTGCTGACCACCCTTTGCAGGTCCTCAACCTATGTAGCCTTTGCTGATGGGAATATCCTTTCCAGGTGGGAGTCAGGAGTGAATTGTTAGTCTGTCTGTTTTCTTTTGAAGGTATTGAATGAAAGCCACTGCTGATAAATTGTGATTGTGAAATGTGCTTGAGGAGCAGGTCCATCTGTGTCAGGAATAAAAACTCTGAATGGCATGAATAATACCTTCTTTGTGAAATGTCAGTGCAAAATACCCCTGTATTCCAACGGTAATTATGAAATTAATATCTAATATATTCTGTTGTTGGGCTTTTTTAGGAAACCAGGTGTTGAGCTTGTGCTAAATGCAATCAGTAATACATCTCTTGTTTGTTTTGTTTTTAATCGCAGAAGAAGTTAGCTGTATACAACAAGATGCAGGAATCTCTGGAAGTGACCCTTCCCAGCAAACAAGAGGAGGATGAGAAAGACCAGCCTGCCGAGATGGAGTACCTTAACTCTCGCTGTGTCCTTTTCACTTACTTCCAGGGAGACATTGGTTCAGTAGTTGATGAACATTTCTCAAGAGCTTTGAGCCAAACCAGTAGCTTCAATCCAGAAACTGCCCATACCAAGAGCAAGGCAGGGCTAAGTCCTCTCTGGAGAGGTAAGAGGAGCAGTAACTTGCTCTCTGTAGTGTGGCATACTTGGTTTGTGTCGTGGTAACACATACTGCATTGCAGCTGAAATTTTGCTGCTTTGTGGAGATGGAAAAATGCCCTCAAATTTGAAAGAAACAAGTTATTTCTTGGGATTGAGTGATCTGAAGTGTTAGAGGGGGAAAGAGATGCCAGAGGTGCAGGAGAAGCAGGCATCTTGCTCTGTTGCCATGCGCCACGGTTCTGCCAAGGCCTGGAAGGAACTGGGCAGAGCTCACATGGCTTCATAGATGTCTGCTACAAGGTTGGCAGCTTATTTTTAAGCTCCAAGTGTGAAACTTGGCCTATGAGACAAGAACAAAGCTGATTGGGATGCTGGCCTTAGATGTGAGGAGGCCTATGAGCCTTCTCAGATGCCGTTAGCAGGCGATTATGATTAGTCTATGGCTGCTTTCCAGGTCCAGAGGAGCCAGCACAGTCTGGAACAGGCTCAGGTGCAAGCCCTGGCCCATGTGGCTGTAGCCATGTGGTGTGGTACATTGCAGCCTGCCCACGGGCAGAGCTCGTGGCTGTCGTTACTGGCTGCCCACATGTACAGTGTAGATGACATAGCTCTGCTTTCAAACAGGGAGCAAAAACATGGTAGGTACTGCGAGGCATTTGCATGCTGCCATAACGCTTATGTCGTGTTATGCATATAAACATGATCAACATAACAAAGAGCAGACCTTGCCAGATATACTAGGTAGACTTTACAGATAAGATTTCAAAATTAGTGACTGGAGAAAGCACGCCAGTAAGACACTATTTCCGTTTTGTTGAATGTGGCAATCTGGGTAGTTTTTCAGATCCACAGCTGCAATATTTCTGATCATGCCCTAATGTGGACTGGCAAAGGGACACAAACTAAGTATTGTGAGCAATGGCCTTGCATTGTGTTGAGTGAGATGCCATGAGGATCCTTGTAGAAGTGGTGGTGTTGATAATCATTGGTGTTTAGGTAAGAATATATTGGTTAAAGTCAAAGAAAATAATATAAAAAGTATTTTTTGGACTGTGAAGAGAACAATAACACAGAAGGACTTGCTTTCCAGAAGGATGATGACAAATCCAAGGAAGTTTAAACAAAGGTCAATACAAATGGCTAGGGAGCTAGAGGAATTTATGGCTTGAGCTGGGACCATTAATGTTAATGGGAAATTTTCCGTTGACTCGACTGAGAGCAGGATCGCATCTATGCTTACTAAAAAGGAGACTGGAGCATTTATAAATGGCCCAGACAGGCTATAAATGTTTTAGAGATGGAATCAAGGCAATCCCCAGAGACCCCATGCCTACAGCAAGCCCTCTTCACTGAGCTTGGAGTCCATACCACAGATGGGGTTGTGTGTCTTCTCTTTGGCCTTAGGTATACCCTGCTGTTTTTCCCTGGCTTCCCCCATAGTTGCACAACCCTCCCTAGAGGGCTCTGCAGGGGACAGGATGGCCTGGCATAAGGGTTCTTCAGCCGTGCTACCTCCTGACCCCGTGTGTCCCATGCTGTTGGCAGGGAATGGAGGTCTTCATATCCTGGATGTCTTCCAGAAATAAAGTAAGGGGATATGCCCTCTGCTGTCACTGCACCTGCTGAAGTGGTATAAATGTCCCTGGGGAGGCTGCTGGGCAGGGCAGCTTGGTCCTGCGCTGTAGATGCTGAGAAAGCTGAGTATCTGCCTCTCCAGAGAAGAGAAGCTGACCATTTATCAGGCTCAGATGAGTTCCTGAAACACGCTTGCTTGAAGTAGGGAAGGAGCTAGGCTTGGTGTTCTGGGTCATGTGCTATTGTCAAAGATGCACAGTTACACCAAAAGGATGTGAATTTGTCCCATTGCCTAAAAAAAGGTAAAATATCACTGACTTGAAGATGCTTTATAAATAACCTTCATGGAAAGTCAGATTTTTTTTTCCAATAAATTACTTAAAGATAATTAAAAAAAAAAAAGCTTTTGTGTTTTGGAAAGTACGGATTTAAATGGAAACCGTGGGCATGAACTGGCTACTCGGCTCACTGTGTTATTTCTCCTTTACCTGAAAGGAGGGATTAGTAATGTTTTCTGCTTTTTTTATCTTGTGGAGGTTTTTTTAGTGTCAAGATGGAAAAACAAGTTAAGATCGTAATATGGGATTTTTTTGTTTCAAGGAGAGATTTTGCTTATGTATAGAAAATAGAACTTATTTCCTGAAAAGAGCAAGTTTTCATCTTTTGTATGTTGAAAATACTGTTTAGTTTAGGCTAAAATGAACTTCAAAACTGACTTTTTATTAAATATAGTTATCTACAACAAGGTCTGGTAGCATGGACTTTGAATATTCAATTGTAGGTATAGCTACCTGAAGTCTTTGGTAGGGACTAATGTAACTACTGATACCTTGGAACTGATGTTACATTAATGGTAATTTTATCAATGTGTTCTGGCTGAAAATGTTGGGATTTTTTCCTTCCTTGGATTTTTTTCCTCCTGCCTTAACTGAGAAGTAATGCTGTACTGCGTTGCCTTTACAGCATCTGTGCTTTGCTGTGTTTTCAGTGCAGAATTAGTCACCACTTCATGGTATCAGAGATGTTGCCATCTCCTTACCTTCCTGTACTTAGAATAAGAAACTGTAGTAACTGTAGATGCCTCTTTCCCCACTTCTGAAAGCCCATGGAAAATACTTAGACTATTTTTTTCTTTTTCTTTCCCCTGCTCAAAGCCAGTGCTGAAACAACTATTGCTCCATTGCCATGTCCTGTAGAGGCCAAATATCTGACATGATGGTATCTGTAGAGATAATTGATTATGCTTGCTGTTTTAAAGGTAGGAAGGAAGGGAGAGCCTTCAAACTCTCCAGAAATGCGTGATGGTTAGGGGTTGTGATTCAGCACAGACATGGTTCTTGTTGATGGAGTTATTGCTTAATACTTACTAGCCTTCTCTGTGAGAACTTGGGGTGGGTGAAGTTTTCTCATGTGTTCATATAAACTGCATGGGCCCTGTATTTTCAGTGACATGACTTGACCTTGATCAGTGAGGTTGGTGTCTTGGTGGGGGCTGGCCCATTACAGTTTCTGATAGTGTGGTAATGGCTTTGTGAAATGTGCACTGGTTTGAAAAATGGAGATGACCAAACATGTTTTCTGAGGCCTATACCTTCTGCATGATTGGTAAAGCCAAGGTGTTATGCAATCTGGGATGAATTCATATTGGCAGATCCAATGATTTAAAGTGCTCTTTCCTGGTATTAAAGTTGTCCTGAAGATACTTTGTGGTTTTCTGTGCTTTTTTGGAGGGAGATGGTTTGGATTTAGGGCTTTTTCATGCCAGATGGTTTCCAAAACCTCTTGATTAGAGGTTAATTTTCCAGAATACTGGCAATGCATTGTCAAGCTGTGCTCCTCTGTTAAGCAGTAAGGAAAACAAGAGACTGGATGTGAAGAAGCTTGTCTTTGCTTTTTCAACTTTTGTCAGCCCTGCTGTCAACACTGTAAGCCATGTGCACTCTCCATCTCAGCCTAATTCCTTGTAACAAGGAGCAGTTTACAAACAAGGAACAATACCAATTTTGGAGGGTCACTGAGGCCTGTGTGATATGCTTTAAAGCTCCCTCCAGTCTTCTAGCATGAATTAGAAGAGAAATATATTGCTAAAAACCCCCCAACCTTTTGAAGAAAGCCATGTTGGAGTACTGTTTGCTAGATAAGCTTGCAGCTTCTGAAGCAGTTTGGCATGAAGAGGAGTTCTCTACATTTGTCCATAGTGCGTTTGCAAAGTTTATTTCCAATACTGGAAGTTAATCAGTCTCAATATACTGACTAAATCAAAGCAAATTTATGTGTGGGGAAAAAACAATCTGTGATTTTAGTGGATTTTAAAGCAGATACACGAGTGTCCTAGTGATGCAGTCAGAAAACACTTCTATGGTTTTTGTTTCCAAAATATTTTTGTGTAAGCAAAGTTCAGAGGCAGAAGCGTTTGAAGAATCTGTTCATTCTCAATGGTGTCTTCACCCAAGTCTCATTCCAGTTGCTTATTAAACAAAGCAAAACAAAAGGTCATTTAAAAATATATTATATATATTTTTGTACATGTTACATGAGGAACAAAGGATTCCTTGCCTCATCAAATATTAAACTTACCTGGTTTTTCCATAGGCTGTTTTTATGGCTGCTCTTTCATAAGAGGTGAAGTCCTGTATTTTTGTATTTCCATCTTTGACCAAAAAAAAAAATATTTGAGCTGAGGCATAATGCATGAAGCAGTACTTTCAAACATGAGCTGGTAAGAGGATAGTGAGAATGGAGATGCCAACACTTTCCTACACATCAAAACCACTAACCACTCCTTCAAAAGAGGAATTTTTAGAATGTGATTTTGAAATGTAGAGGCATTAGAATCCATTTAAGTACAAGTTGAACCATAGTTGTAAGAAGCAGTGAGTCTTATTTCTGATGAAAACTTATTTTGGTTACATAGATGTTTCTGCTTGTCTGGTCTTACTGTGCACAGGGCGTGATACATTCTCTGAGGGACTAACATAAGATGTGTTAGCTATGATCTTTATCCCATCAAAGCATGCAGTTAGTTTGAGAAGATCTGGGGTTCTTTCCTTAGCCTAAAGTCTCCTGTTCTTCAGTGTGACCTTGTTCTTTGTCCTTGGAAGCATTTACAGCCACAACAGCTGCCCTTCTAAATGATGTGTTCTAGTCAAGTCAGGAAATAGCCTTCCCTCATAACTCCTGTACCTGAGAGAGCTGTGACTCCTCAGCCTGAAGAAGTAAAGTCTTCTTGGGGAGGCTCTTATCAATATATATAAATACCTGATGGGAGGGAATGAAGCTGGGGGAGCTCTCCTCAGCAGTGCTTGCTGACAGGACAAGAAGCAATAGGCATGAACTGGAAAACAGGAAATTCCATCTGAACACAAGAAAACACTTTTCTTTCTCCCCTCCCTTTTTTCTTTTGTTTTGTTATTATTTTTTTAATCACTGGGGGTGGCTAAACACTAGAACAGGTTGCATAGAGAGGTTGTGGAGTTTGGATGTCAGTCAAAATGTGACTGGGCATGGTTCTGGACAACTGCTCCAGGTGACACCACTTGAGCAAGGGAGTAGGACTAGATGATCTCAAGAGGTCCTCTCCTACCTCAACTGTACTGTGTTTCTGTAATCACTGAGAAAGCTTGAGTTCAGAATTACAAATTTCAGAGAGTGCAAAATTATTGTCATTACATTTGTTGTTCAGCTTCAGTTATACTTCGTTTTTCTCCTCTCTACCAGAAGGCTCAACAATTTCAAGCCAAAGGAGCAGTTTCCCAACTTCATTTTGGACCAGCTCTTATCAGCCTCCTCCACCATGCTTAAGTGGAGTACATCCTGATTTCCCTGTTACTGCACCAGGCACCTTCCCAACACCAGATCCCAGCAGCTGGCCAGGACACGGCCTTCATCAGACTGCCCCACCTCCTCCCCCTGCGGCATCTGAATCCTGGCATTATCCTTTAGCATCTCAGGTGAGCCCTTCATATGCACACATGCATGAGGTGTACATGCATCGCCATCACCCTCATCCACACATGCACCATCACCATCCCAGCTCGCACCGTGACCCCCGCTATGGGTCTCTGCTGATGCCTTCAGTCCGTGCAGCCAGGATTCCTGCTCCCCAGTGTGACGTGACAAAGACAGATCCCGCTGCTGTCACCAGCGCTACCTCAGCATGGGCTGGAGCCTTTCATGGAACCGTGGACATTGTGCCAAGTTTTGGATTTGACCCAGGTAAGGTGGTTTGATTGTGTCTGTGATTTGTTTTAGCAGGAAGAACTTGAACGAAGAAGTGGATTCCTTGCAGATGAGGCAGGGCTTGTTCTCAGAGCATCTTTCTTCAAATATATTTGCATGTGGGAATAACTCTTAAAAATCGCTGTAAGGGCAGATGAGCTGGGAAACATCTGACTCTAAGTGCCATTTGCTGAGAGATCTTTTGTCTGCCTTGGTCCCATCCAACCCAAATGAATTGTGACATGACATACAGTTTTTTTGGTTTAAATCTTGTGGGAAATGGTTAACTGAACTTCCACGTTGAAGCTTCCAGCTTGTTCAGCTAGTTCATATGTGCATTCACCAAAATATAGCTCCAATGAGAACTGAACTAATGACTTGTCCGTGCATGAAGATTGCATCTTACTCATCTAAATTGGAATAAGTCAGCATTTCCTTCCTGTATTATATCCAGGTGTCACATAGAAAGTAGAGATACTGGTTGAGCTGTGCTTATCATCAAATTAAACTTCTTTCTGTAGGGTCTAGGCAGAGGTTGGGGATTAGATTCATTACTTTATAGTCTGTAGCCATAGGACACTCTCCAGGAAATGTATCTGCATCTCTGAGCTTTGACAGGCTCTCAATATTGAGCAATCTAGCAGCCTTCACTCTTTGGAGCTGCCTGCGATCAGGTGATGGATGGCTAGCAGTTTCCAATACATCCATCCTGGAGCTCATATGCACTATTGTGGTCTCTTTTTTTCTGCTTAGTATTTATCTCACCAGCAGCAATCCTTGCAGTTTAATACTTCTTAAACGCATTATGTTATTTATTAAGGAAACACTAGGTTTGGATCTCTGTATTCTTCCTTAAAGTATTTGTTTGTCTCACTTCTTGATAACTCTAGGTAACTGATTCAATGTGTGAGAAGCACTTCCTTGCTTTCATTAGTGTGCAGGGGAATAAAGAATTGGTGGAAGAAAAATAACTGAGCTAACCTAATACAAATCTCTTACTCTTCCCTTAATAGTAACTGGGAACCAGTAATCTCTTCTAAATATCATGCCATGTGCTGCCTCAAGAAATTAAGAAAAAGTGTAATAGGATTCTTAATACTGAACAATTTTGTATCTATTAATAACATTTCCAGCCATGCCAGTGATACAAGAGGAATTACATTTTTATGCTTTTGGGTATAAAATTACCTGACCAGACTGGGATCTCAAGTTTTACCCTTCTGACAAATTCCATAATGGGAATGAGATGCCTTGTCTGAAGTGTGGGCAAATCGTTCACTGATACTGGTAGAGGGGACAAGCCCTCTGGCCTTACAGTAGCCCCATCAGTCCAACTCCAGAACTCTGGCACTTGACTTAAATTTTGGAGATGGAGCTGAGAACTGCATAAGGGATTGTTAGTCAGGGGAAAACACTACCTAGCTTAGGCCCAGCCTAGACTGTGATTTTTCAGTGCTAGGCAAGTTGGTTAGCTTACTGCTACTTCATTAGTAGTCTAATTAGTATGTCTAATAAACCAGATGCTTTTTCTCTTTGCTGTAAGAACCAGTACCTCAGAAAGGACTGTCAGAAAGGTCTTAACACACTGCCTTATAGGACTAAAATAACCTTTGCTTGGTGCTGTTGGCTCCTTGTGAAGATCCCAATGGAGGGGCATGTTTAGATGCTAGTTTTGTCAGGATCCTGTTTTGGCAGTGCTCAACAATCACTTGCGTGTCTTGTAGTTGTCTACTCGGCATGGGAAGCAGTGGAAAGGGCTCAACTGTTGTTTTCTGGCCCATGCCTGATGAGTAGGTTTTAGTCCAAGAGTTTCTGGGGGGAAAGAAAAAAAGGAGGGGTAATGTGTGACTGGTTTGCAGGAACAGAGGATCTCAGCAGACCAACGTTTCACTTGTTTGTGACTATTCAAAATGGCCATGCACTGAAACACAACAGCAAAACCTTACCAGGCAGACCCAGTTTGGCACATAAGGCTTCGGAAGCAAGGGAGAAAAGCAACAAAACACAGCAAGTATTGGTAGCCAGTGGCATCACAATTATTTGCTCTCCTACCCTGCACACTCATCACTCCTGTGCTCTCCAAGCAGGGGCTTTTTTTCCAGGGGCTTTCAGGGAAGGGCAGGAAGGCTTTGAACTCCCTTTTCAACCTTGCCTGCAGCTTTTACATTTGAGACAAATGATTTGGTGGCAGCCATTGAAGGAGTAATCATGGTGAAAAGAGGGAGTTGCCCCAGTGTTTTGCCTGCATGTCAAATGGTGTCATCCCAGAGAAGGTGTGTTGTGCTGCCTGGAAGGAGGCTGCTAAAACACCACACTGAGTGGCACCCAACACAGGTGAAGCTTTTCTTGCTCCTCATCCACTCCAAGGGGAAGGATTGTACTAGATAAGTCTCCATATCATACAGAATTTCATTACATTTAGCTCTAATGTGAGAGACCAGTCTCAACAAAGAGGTTAAAAGCTGAAGGGCCTGGAATAGTGTACTGGCTTTCTGTGGCATAGAAGTGGTTTCTCCGGAGCAGGGTAAGGTCACAGTGGCAAGAAAACTTCAGTTCTGGAAGTCTTTGCTCATATGTCCATGGAGAATAAAAGACATCAACCTGTGGAGCTGTCAGTATATCAGATTCCTTGAGCTTCAGATGATTTATAATAAAAAAGCTCATTTGTTGTATACCCAGACATTGCTTTACAGAGCCCTTCTTCCTCCTCCTTTGCTGTGGGTCACACTTCTTGTGCTACTGTCACATGCGATTATAGAAACATTTGCAAAATTCCTCACGCTGAATTATATGGAATGATAGTGTTGGGATCAGGGCAGGCTGGCTGTAATCTTACCCTCTTCCAGCTCCATCGTTGCATCTCTACCATGCTAAGCCAAATTTCTCATCTCATGAGTGGATGATACTGAATCAGTTCAAAGGTTAAAGGGGGTTCCCCTTGCATGCATGCTATAGTTTGGGAATTTGTTTCAGAATAGCAAAGTATTGATCAGTCTTGCACATCTGTTTGAACTTATGTGGCCTCATTTTAGAGGATGAAGAGGGATTTAGCTACCTGATTCTCATTAAATGTGGCTTAATCCTTACATTGCATGCTGCGAATTAACCCTTTTAGAATCTTCTTTATTGGTACAAGTGGGATTAAAGACAATGTTGGTCTACCTCAAAATCTATTAAAACCTGTTATGTTTGACTGCTGGTATGCAGTGTCTTTCCAAAGCTGAAGTGCCCAAGCTGTAATGCTTAATATAAAAGCATGTTTTATATCAAACATTGATATAAACACATTGATAGAAGTACAGCATGTTTGTGCTTTAGGCCACGATTCCCTGCCCTGCTGATGTCAGGCAAAGCAAGGTCAGCTTCTAACAGCACTGACTGCCATTCATGGCATAGGTAGAGAGAGCATTGCTGCAGCCATAATCCACAGTGCCAGGGCTAAATTCTGGTGTTTATGTTAGGTGCACAAGCCATGTTGAGCGCTTCAGACCAGGAGGATGAGGAGGGGAATTGCTGTCTTGCAGTAGAGCTGATGGTTGTGACTATCAGTGTTTTCTCTGGAGCAGGGTGGGAGGCTGCCCTGCACACTAGGCACTTCAGGTGGTCAATCTGATCCAGCTGTGCTCGCAGTTGCCAGATCTCCAGGCAGCACCATGGAAAGGAGACTGGAGCAACTTGCCCTGCTACTGCAGAGCCTAGGAGGACATCCTGGCCTGCTGTTGGACAGTCGGGCTGGAGGAGGCTTTCTGTAGCCTCAGCACACTAAAAGCAGAGCAGGATTTTGGCATATATCTGAGGGCTGTAAGTCTGTTTTGAAACTGAGGTACATATCCCTTTATCATGCAAATTATGCATATTGAGGTACATAACTTTTAAATTTAGGTGAATTAATCAACATCATCTAGTGCTGGCTAACTATGGAGAAAGTCTATTTTTGGACATACCTGTGTGTCAGGTTGAATACAGAATTTGAGTGGTCAATCTGCTGCCTTCTGCAGTTGTGTCTGTTCACACACACCCCATGAGTTTGTCACAACTCATTAAGTTTGTTTAGATGTTCCCACAGAACCTGCAATTCTGGGTAGCAATTAGCTATAATATTGGTATTGGGAATTGTGGGAGCTGCACTGGTGTGACAATGTTGACTCATGCAATGCAAGTGAGGATGTTCTTGCTAAGATGAAAATGTTCATGTTGTAGACTGCAAGTGAAAGCTCTAAGTTAGTACCAGGGTTGCACTTGGATGATGTTTTAGGACCGCAGATAGCTTTGCCATAAAGGAGATGGGAATATAATGAGGAAAGGCATGGAAAGTATTCTACATTCAGTTCTGTAACTAAGGCAACTTCAGTTTTTTGGATCATTTTCTCTGGCTGTTTAGACTTAATAGCTATACCTTAAACATCCTTGTTACAGTTACTTCTTTTTGTTGCAAAGACACCTAATAAGGAAGATAACTGTTCAACTGGTTGTTCCCCTTCTACCACTTGCTACTATGAAGTGGACACCCTCTTAAATAAGTGTGTGTGCAGAGTTTTTTTTAAGTTGCTAGGAGCCATATAACCTGTTGCCTCTGGTGGCCTTTAGTGCTCCACTGGTGAACTTAAATGACTCCTTACACTCTGAAAGGTTTCTGTAATCTGACTCCCTTGGGTTTTTTTGGTTTGTGGTTTTTTTTTTTTGTCATCTCTATTTAAAAAAAATAGTAAACAGCAGGAGAAAAATAACACAAAATTGTCACCACTACCTTTGAGGGAGCTTTAAGGAAACTAACAGCAGTTTATGATAGTTCTGTGAATTATGCTGCCAGCAAAACAAGCAACTCTTAAGGAAAAAAAGAGGCATCTTCATTGAATAACAAGCCTCTGAATATGATTTTATAGGCATGTTTTAGTTGAGGGATATCCCAGTTTTTCCAGCCTAAGGAAATAGGTGCAATTGCATGTGAAATGGAGCAGAAAGCCACTGAACAGGGTTTGGCATGCTATAGCTGTGTGCTCTGCTTTGCCTGTCTGTTCACTGTTGGACACTGCTTAGGAGTCTTCACATGGATAGATAATGCTGTTATCATTTACGTGACTGTTAACTGATTGCTTTGTAGCTCAACTCTGAAATGATGTTGATCATCATTAAGTATTTCACTGTTTGTACTCTTCAGACAAGGAGGTGGTGGTCAGCTCTGAACCCATCATGCTTGTTAGTCTTTCTGAAAACATGTGGGACTTCTTTTGTGTTTCAGTACATGATCAGATATGGAAATGAGAGATCCATGCTTAACACATGGATCTGTCAATTCTCACAGGTTAAAGATCAAATGAACATGGAGCTCCAAAGGTTACAACATCATTGAAGTCTGGAGATGCACTCACTTACATTAGTGGTGAAATTGGCTCTAAATTCTTAGCAGATCAAGTAGTTGATGCATTGGTCTTGGTACTCTACGTAGCAGGGCAGACATGGAGTAGAGCATTGCTGTCTATATAGCAATGATGATCTATAGTGGGAAGTGCACCTTCATTTCATGAAATGTGATTTACTTAGCTCAAAACATCAAGAGGCAGGTTTTAAACTGATGAGTCCTAAGTGCCTTACTACCTCTGAAAATATGGGTCTGCACCTCTGCCCTTTTTACTTTCCCTGTAAATGAGCAAAAATGTATCTTCTTTGGGATATTTTATCTGCATCTCCCCCTCTATTGTCTGGATTTTTTAGGTATACACCCTGTTGAGTGTAAATCTAGCAAAGATTGGATCTCTCTGGAGCAGAGAAATCCCACATTATAACATGGGTTCCAAGTCTATAATGCCAAAGCCACAACATAGCACCACATTTATTAGATAGTCCTTGCTTTTTATAGAGGAAAATGTTAGAGGAACTCATAACAAATGCCAGCTGAAAATCATTAATTTTTCCCATGTGGAAGCGCTAGCCATTCTTGGCTAAAAATCTGACACTCTGTAGGTGAAATTATTTGGGTTTTTTACATCTTGCGGGAACATTTTCTCCTCTCCTCTGTAGGGTGAAATGCCACAGAAACTGTGAGATCTTAGTGTCACAGGCCTTTTCTAAATGCAGTAGGGTCTGTGGCTGGCCCCTATCAGGAAAAATTATTCTGTTGTATACTCAATTTTTATGCAGACCTTGCTGGAGGATTTTATCACACCACGCCACGCTCCAAAGGAGGTCAAAACAAGAAAGCACACGCAGGATTTTTTTGTCAGCATTCCTGAAATGCTTGAGCCAGTCTAAAACTTCAGTATGGTTTAAGTTTATCCTACATAAGCTAGAAAATTGGGAGCAATAGCAATGTTACTGAAGTCCACTAGGCTGATAAGTTGTGGGGATTTTTCTGCTTTTAAAAAACCAGTTGCTTGAGGAGGGGGAGGAAAAAGCTGTATCAAATTTTAATTTCTTTTTTGTTTTTCTTTTCTGCAATGTAGGTCTACAGCATCAGGACAAGAGCAAAGAAACTTCTTGGTTCTGAAGTTCAGATAAATTCAGACCAGCTAGAGCTGGAGTCAGCACAGCTGGGCAGGTGATACAAGAGTCGCTGACTCCTTCTGCATGGGGCAAAAGACATGCATGAAGATGAAGAGCCAACCGTTCTGGTTTTGCTATTGAGCCTTTTGTTTGTAAGGCATTTTTGGGTCCCACAGTGTTGGGGGAAAAAACCAAAAACCCACCTTTTCTTTCTTTCTTCATCTGAGCCTGCTGCAGCTGGGCAACCTAACTCCTTTCTGCTCCTTTAACAGTGATTTGTTTTGTTCAGCTTGATATTTTTATGAACAGTCTCAATTGTCAAGATAAAGACTCTTCCTTGACTACAGTGCGCCTCCTTTCAGGAATACAGTATTTTGTAGCTCTTTGTGCATCTATTTTTGTAGAAATACAGAAAGTTTGGGTAAGGATTGATGGGCTATTTTAGGATGATGTATTTTTTTAAAAAAAATTGTAAAATTGTTAAGTTCTGTTTAAAGAACTTGCTCTCAGAGAAGCACTGGCAAAAATGTATAAAATGCTATTTTTAGTTGTCTGTGATGTGTTTGTGCATTTTGGTTTTTTGTTTGTTACCTCAAATGTCTGTCTTTCATTCTAAAGAGCTAAACCTTCCTTGTTTCCACATTACTAGATTTTGATGTTTTTATCCTTTTGTTCTAGCTTAAGCAAGTATAATTCGCACCTAAGGTTTCAGCTAAATATTTTTCCTGGTGTTAGATTGTAGTAAGAGTGTTTTTATTTTCTTGCTTCTAAATGTAGCTTTATGCTCTACTGGTTGTCAGAAACTTGCAAACATTTTTAGCACAGAGCAAAACTTGGCATTACAAGAACTGCATTTCCAACCCATCCATTCTTGTGGACCAAATATCCCTATGGATTTAAATCAGACATGGGTTTGGGCCTCCTCTATAATCCACTGAAGCTGTTGAACACAAGCCCCTATGGGTTATGCTTCAGGCCCTCATAGTGCTCATATATATCAGTATATAACTCATGAGACAGGACTTTAAGCTAAGCCATTTCAAGGGTGGTAATTTAGAACTTCAGTATTCAGGAAAGAAATGTCAGTTTTATAAAAGTGTGTGAATTGTGGAATGTGTGTGAAATGTTTTCAACTGGCCTGATTTGTCTGCTGAGCACCTCAAGGAAAAGACTTCAAAATCTGTTTGTCTAACCTAAGATTTGCTGTGGGCCTTACAAAACCCCAGTTGCAGCTCTTGAATTTTGGAAGAAGTTGCATGTGCTCAGTGTGCACAATTCAGGCTTGGCTGCTGTCTGGGTAAGAGTCAGAACTTGGAAACAACATGGCCACATCTATCTGGAGTGCTCTGCAAGGTGTTTGGGAAACCCCATTTCTGGCCAGGGTCTGACTTGCATAATAAGGACTTTAGTTGAAGCCAAGTGGAACGCAGTCCTATCCTGAATAAGGGCTGCAAAATTATACTTGACAGCCACGTTCCTGGATCTGGGTCAACCTCCAAGCCTAGCCCTTGGCAGCTCCAGTTAGTGTCAGCATGTGCTTAGGTGGGACTGAGCGCAGGATCAGGGCCTGGGTTACTAGATCCTAGCTATTGCTTGGAGATGTTGCCTTTCCGCTCTGTGCAGCCATGGTCCCTCTGGAATATTTTCGAAGCCTCTTCTAACCTATTAGGTTTGTTACCACTGTTTTCTGACATCCCTGTTTGAAAGACAAACCAGCTAAATGGAAACCAAGACATAAATGCATGGCCGAGATAAGAAACAATGTAATTTTAAGGCAATGAGCATTGTAAATGTAGGTTTGTCAGGTGGAGACCACATGAATCTGCGTGTGAAAGAGGAGGGGGAGTGCTGGGATATGCATGCCACTCCAGGCTTCAGGCCTCCCTCCCTGTGCTGCTGCTTCTCTCCAGGCTTTTGAAACTGATCCTATGAGGTGTTGAGTGTACTCCCTTGCCATGTGAGAGGGCTTGACATGCTGGAACTGGAGGCATTAGAATTATGTCACGATTTGGCAAGACTCTTGCTGATTTCTAGTGTGAGACAGCATAACAGTGCTGAATGGACCATGCTTAAATACTAAACAGTAGGGTTGTAGTTTGTGTTGCATTGCTGAACTAAATGTCGTGGGGTTTTTTTTTCTCATCCTTATAGTGACTCAGCATTTCTTTCGCTTAAAAAAATTCACTGTCATGAAACTCTTATGTATTATTGCTGCTCTGGTGGAGCTAGCTCCTCAATTTGTCAATGAATTTGTAATGAAATGGGAAAACTGTATAGGAGGGAACATAGTAGTAGCTGCCATGATTCACTTTTTTATCAAGACAGTGTAGTTCAGGAAATATCTCAAGAATAAGAGTTCTGACTTAGGAATCCTGACAGTATTAGAAATACCAGGAGGAAAAGAAATCCCAAGTTCATTTTTTTGTTTGTTTGTTTTTCTGGACTTGGCAAGGCTGGAAGGCAAAGGGGTAATGTATCCTCTTTGAACTTCAGGGCTGGAGAGTTTGAGTGGTGGTGGGAGCAAAAGAAAAGGCAACATTTATTTTTTTAGATGTAGCGTGTTTGACTTTCTGAAATAGTTTGAAGTCTAGCAAGAGCGGTCAGTTCATTACCTTCCTCTTTGTGAGTTCAGATGATGAGGACCTCCTCCTGTTCCCTGTAGATGTCAAAGCAGAATGGAACAGGAAAAAAACAGGCCCACAGTTTGCACTGGAATCCCTTTCTGGATTGTTTTGTTGAGTTGATGGGTAGTGGGGAGAAACGTGTGGTGAAGCTATTGCCTCTTCCACCTCAAGGACTACTATTACGTACTGTTTCCACTGCTGAACCTGTGAGCATGCTGAAGGAACTTCTGTTGCTCTGCAGGCTGTGGGAGACAAGTGCTGATAAAAACCTGCTATCCTCTATAGCCATTTATGTACCAGTTAATCAACTTTAAAAGTCAAATAAATTCATTTCTTTTCCTCAATCACTAACCCTTCCCTGTACTAACAAGTGAGTTGAAAGTAAAAGTATGACAAGTGCATAGCAGTAGCCCTTATGTTCTACAGTTCAGAGGATGGGAAAGAAAAAAATCCTTCCCTGTGACAAACTACTACATTAAATTCAGCAGATTTACTTTTCTCTCTCTCTCATACATGCATACTTATACACATGCACAGATGTGCTTATGAGAAGCAGATGTTGTGATGGTTTTGTTCTTGAAAGAGGAGGGGAGCACTTGCTTGCAGCATTGCAGTAACAGGGGATTGATGGCAGTTAGAAAGAAACAGAAATGTTAAGACTGCTCGTGTTTCTGCAGATAAGACAAAAAGGCCCTTAAAATCAGGTCACAGACAAGTTATGTGTCTAAACTCATTACAAAAGGAATTGTTTCATTCTTTTTATGTGTGGTGAGTTCTGATGCTGTCTCAAGAACATGAATGATTCATTTTGTGAGGACTTTTAGATGTACTCTGTCACTATTTCTGGGAAAGCGTAGGGAAATTAATGTTTTATTTCAAGAAAATCTACATATTAAACTTCTTAAAGTTTCCAGGATTTTATTTTATTCCTGTTGAGAAATCTGCTGTCAATTTTTGTGTCTTCATTTGAAGACTGGGAGGGTTCAAACTGTTCACTAGTTTTTGAAAACCAGATACCAGTTTGTTTGAACTGGGCTTTTCTATCCCAACAAGATGATGGAGTAGTGCAGCTACTGACTGCTCAGCAGATTTGATTTCTGGAGAGCTAAATAAGCTAAACTTGGCTATAGAAAAATGCACTTTATTCTGATTCTTCTCCTCGCCCAACACGTAAATTCAGTTATCAGTTTATCTGATACCTTTCCATAGTGTGAAGATCTTCAGTGAATGGCAGTTTTCTCTCAGTTGTCTAGTTTTGCCTCAAAACATGCTTTTGAGGGTGAGTGAGTCTCTCATCACAGCTTTCAGAGAGAGCAGAGGTTGCAGGAGGGGAAAGTCACCTTTACCTTGCCACCTTCACTTTTAGGATTGACTTGCCTGTACCCAGCCTTTCTGCTTCCAGGCTATTGTGTATGTCTTGCTCTCCCAACAATTCCTTGTGTGTATATGTATTTATATACATATATGTACACATACATACGTAGCTTTTCCTGGTTCTCTATATTCCATCCTCATGATTCAAATGTCTTTTGGAAATAAAGTGAATGACATTACTAAATCTCATCTGAGACTGAGAAAATGTAGGCATTTTATTGCATTCTCTGTTAACTCAGGAGTGAATGGAATTTTTCCATGCTTGTAAAATACAAAAATAAATAACAACAACAAAAACTCAACCAAAAAGAATACTTTCAATACCTCTGACTTTTTGTATCTATAAAGATGGCCATGTAGTCAGCAGATGTAGAGATGTGCAATATATTGCCTTTCAGCAGACAAGCATATCTTTTTGAATATGAGTTTTCTAACTAATTTCAGGTACAAGATTTTTCTCCAAATCAATGGGCCAGCAACATATATTTCTTATAAACAATTTAGAAATAAATATATATTTAAGTTGACTTCGTGGCTTTAGTATGTCAGCCTTTGAGCTTTTAAAGGGTATTAGGATGATAAAACTTTTTTGCGTGTGTATTTAAAGAAAAATTGATGCATGTTGTTTGGAACTGAAATCTCATGTAAAGCAGGAAGCTATTTAAAAATAAATACTACTTTTACATATTAGTCCTATGGGCACAACCTGGTTATGATGCAGGAAGATTTCTCTTTAAAGACTAAGGAACTTGAGCAAGGCCAAAATCCAGTCCCTGTGACAGCAGAGGCAGGAGCAGCCTTCTTGCAAAGGTTGAACTGATAGAGCTGTGAGCAGATGATCCTTTTCAGTATTATATGTAGATAATTGGACAGCCACTGCTCAACACATTAAATTTGGACTGTGTTGGCAAGTTTATACTTGGCCCATCTTGTAGGGTGAACTGGTTGCCAAAGGTAATTAGAAATGTCCCTGGAAACCTGTGTTTTAGGTGCCCTTGGTCTGCACAGTGCCCACAACCCTCTCCCTGTTCTTGCTCTGCAGTCTCCATCACACCATGTATAACCTGTGAAAGATGTGTTGCAGTTCCCTGTGAAACGCAGGATGTCTCTAGCTCCCAATAAAGGTAGTTTAGGATGGGGGTAATTAAAACATCACAGTTATCTCATGCATCTGCTGAAAGGCTCAAGCCTTCAAGATGGATCAGCTATGAATTGTTGATAATGGTCTTCTGTGTACAGGAGCCTAACTACTGCTTTCTCCCCTCAGTGTCTTTGGAAATCTTTGATGGCATTGAGATCATTTGGACAAGTTTTGAAAGCCTAAATTGCAATCCAGTGTTGGTTGGCATTGCGTGCTGGCCTGGGGTTTGGTTCAGCACTGGTGGTGATTAACTGGAATGAGCATTGATTCCTGTGAGCTTGAGCTCAGTTAACTAGTACTTATAGACAACTGGTATTTATAGCAGTTGAGGTTTACAGTAATCTAGTAAAGTATCAGCAGAGCTATGCTGCACTTTCCCTGCTACCTGTTTGTTTAAAACCATCAGTCAGATCAGGGTCTCCCTGTTCTCCCCCGACCTGTTTTCCAACCCTGCTTCCCTCAAAACTTCATTGAACTTTTTTGCCCCTCTCATCAAAAGTAACAGAGGGGCTTTGTAGAAAGAAGAGTGTCTCTGTTTTAATTACTAAATAAATAATTTAATGTGAATTTATTGTTATATTTTCTATGTAACATATTTGGTTTGGTCTGTATTTCTCAATAATTAGCTGATGCTTTCTTTTTGTTCTTATGCAACTGAAGAACTCATAAATCTCTTTGTAAATTACAGCATCCTGAGTTTCTATTTTTGTTCATAAGATTTAGTTTTAGAGCCAAGATTTGGTCTTCTGCTGAAAACATAAAATAAGTGTTCTAAACTCATTCTCTGCTAAAATTGGATGAGGCAAAAGCCTAGCATCAAAGGGATTTCAAACAGGGCTCTCATGAAGGCACTAGCTTGCTGTTTCAGATACTGTCAATTGCTCCTGCTACAATGCCTTTTTTTTTGCAATCAGACTTAGTAGAATCACAACCTGATGCTTCTTAGGGCAAGACCCTTTCTAATTTTGTCATTTTCTGATAGTTTTGGTACTCACGAAGTAGAGGCTTTCCATGTGAGTTATTTATCTCAAATTGACTTTTTTGTCAAAATTCAATGACTCCCATTAAGGAGGTAACCTTACCTTTGATAAAATTATTTTACAACTGTTTAATTAAGAAATATTTCCATGCCTATGTTCTGACTCAAGGGCTGAAGGTTTTGGTCACAAATCATTTACTGTTCCAACAGACAGGGGAAAAATCCCTCCAAACTTTGGCCAGGCACTCAGATTTTGAAAAATTGCCACTTGAATGCAATCAGCAGGGAGCTGTTAAGAGTTTAGTTGCAAAATCCTCTGAAGATTCTGACCATATGGGATATAGTCTGTTTCAGAACATCAGGAGATGAGCAGGATTTTCCCCATACATCCTGCTCCAGGCCCTGTTTCCAAGACTAGACAGCAAGCAGAGTGCGCTTTTCCTTTGTGCAAAATCCCCATATTCTTCTTTATTAGGCCATGAGGAAGAGATGGAGAGAGCTGCCAGCCAGATACTTCAGGAGAGGAAGGCCAGGAAAGGAGGAAACTGGGTCCAAAAGATTCCTGTAGGAGAGAATGGGATTGGCAGCTACTGGGAAAGAAATAGTCTCCATGGACAGTGGGGATGAAGATGGGATGTGGAACACTGACAAATAAGCAAATAATGCCTAATGATCTTTTGGCTAATACATGAAAGACAGAGTGGGATGTGACAGCCATTAAAAAATACCAGAATAATGTGAGGACTTATAAATTTGGTTTAAACTAAGTGTCAAGGAAAAATTAGGATAAACATTGCAGGAAATTTCTTTCTTTGAAGTGAGCTGTGTACACTGGCCTTTAGTCTGTGAGAAAGACATGGGAGCCCTGTTGCTTTAAGACAAACATGATTATCCTCAGTAAAGCAAATGTACTTTAGGAAGCAGGAGTGTGTTAAGCTAGGGGATGAACTAGCTGAAGTACTTTTTTCTTCTCCCTGTAACTTCTACTGCTCTCACCAGAGTAGGGCTCCAGCTGTATTGCCCCACCATGAGTTTCCAGGTGCTCTGGAGGATTATTTCTACATGCTTTCATTGATTCAAGAAATGAGAGCAGGGAAAGTAATGCTTAGGAATAAGCATTATTTTGTGACTGATTTTATTTATGTTGATCCATGTCCTCTCTTAATCAGGGTCACTCAGGTGGCTTTAGTGAACCTTAACACCCATGGAGAATCTCATTGTTTACATCTGGATAAACCTCATTTTGGGTGTTACCAGCTGGAAACTGGGTCCCAGCCTGGTGTCTGGGGGAGGTGCTTTCCTCAGAGCCAGGATCCAGCTAGGTGACCTCAGTGATGCTTAGCCTGCTTAGTGTGGGGGAAATGCCACTGCAAATGCTAAGAGTGGGGCTGGCATCCTCTGCGCTGGTGAAGGAGGTGATCGTGGCTGGGGGCCAGTTCCTGGGGCTGTGGCTGACTGGCTTTGATGGGATAGGTGTGCCATCAGCCCTTCATGGAGAGCTCAGGTTTGGTGGAGCCAGTTGTCCAGGCAGGACCTCAGACTCCAAGGCGTTATGCTGCCTGTATGATGTGGGAGGCTGGGTGGGGACCAAGACATCTGGTGAGAATTCCTCATGGCTGAGCTGTGCATTGGGCTGGGATGCCAATTAATTTAGTTGATCTCTTTCTTGGAGTTGTTGGGAGGAGGAGGGAGGCTGGATGCCACAACTTTCCAGTAATTGTCTGCTTCAGACTATCACTTTTACTTTCTTTGAAGACAAGTGAGAAATTGTATTTTAAAACCCCTGAACCAACAAACCAACACCAGGAACTATACCAATGTATTTACCATGACAGTAAATGTACATCTGCAGCAGTTTATCAGTATGGGAAAATGAGAGGGCAATAAAGTTTTTATGTTGGCTGTTGCATGTACAGAGTTATCAGAGGCTTTGAAAATGATTTGTTATGCGAATGCCCATAGTAGCACCAAGGTTCAAAGGGAGGTGGTTTGTTTTTCATGCCCATTTAGTTATGAATAACACCAGCTCTAATTTCCTCCTCCCACCAGCAAGTGGAGAGTCCTACACTGGAAGCTAAATATAGCAACAAAGATTTCTATATCTGGCCAAACCCAAAAGATCTATTCCCTTTTAATAATAACACTCTATTCTTTTCTGATGGAGATGGATAAAGAGAAAATTCAGCTTCAAGGAAGGCAGTTTCTCAGTGGGCAAGTCCCTATTCTCTCTTGAATGCCTGATGTAAAAGGTATGAACTTACTTTTTGGTATTTGTGTAGAAAGCCAATGGGGAGACTTCTTTAGACACTCATCAGTAAAGCACTTTTGATGTGGCAGTCTAGATAGATCTTCCCCACTCAGTGGTGTACTTTTTCTGCCCTGCTTTGACTGACTGTCTTCTGAGCAACAAAGCCAATGCAGAATGGGAGTTCCATGAGGTGCACAACTACCCTTGCTTTTTCTTCATCTTCTACTTTCTGATTTACTTTTCCTTGGCTCTGAGGGACAGAAATCTGCTCCACCTGCCAAGTAAACTTGATGAGGCAGTGTGGGGCATCAGCACTACCCCATGCCCCCTTTCTTCTTGACTTTCTCATCTGGGGAGTATGCAGGAAGCCAGCCCTCTGGTCTTTACCCATGGCCAGACTTCCAAGTTATGCAGTGTCCACAATAGGTGACCAGGGATGGTGGGGCTGCCCAATTCCCTGCCTGGCTGATTGGGCTGGAAGAGAAGGGATGTCTTAAAAATAAAACCCAGAAATGCTTATGGCTTCCTCAGGTAATCGTTTGACCATTTCTAAATTTGAGCTAATGCTACTTGAAGATGAGGAATATACGTAGGCATCACTCTACCTGGTTTTAAGCTTTTTGAAGGAAGCAACATCCCCCACTGCTCCACCTCTTCCTGATCTTGAACAGTTGCTTTGACTTCACTAGATCATCTGAGGAAAGCTATTCAGTTTATCCTTCAAAGGATTTATTCCCATTCTAACCCATCCCCACCACCCACAATTGGTATCTGTGGCATGAGCAAAAAAATCCCTTTCTCTAATGTACTGGCTTCCCTTGTTCATGCCTCATTCATTTTCAGACTGTTTGGCTAAAGGCCTTTGCTACAAAGTGAATACTTCAGGGTCATGGAGTTAGCTCTTTCTAACTTTGGAAACCAGGGATTTTTTTTGTTGACTTCTGTAGAAGCACCCTTGGACCCCTAATGCATTTTAAAACCTATGCAGGGAATTGTCATCCAGTGAATTTATTTGCACTGGATCTGTTCTGCCAGGCATGTGACTGATGGAGTTTTAAATAAACATGGGGATATTTGGCAATATTTTGTGTATGTAAATATGTAAAATATGCAAAACAAAGCTAACAGCTGTGGGGTGTACTTGTTGCTCACGTGAGGAGGCTTTGTGTAATGGGTTTTTCCATCATCATCTCTTTTTTTTTTTAAGCATCTCTATCTGTTACAAGATAATTGCTTCTCTGTGATTCCCACTGGACAAAGGAGGAGGAGGGTAGACAGGCCTCTTTGATGCTCTGAAGTCTGCCTGAAATACTGTGAAGAACATCCTGCTATGGTGAAACCTGCTTTCCAGAGAGCACAGGAGTATAAGCTCTGAGGGCAGCATGCAACAGTCACTTTTCATTTAAGGTGGGATGGTGCCTGGGTGCTATTGAACTTGGCTTCTCAATAAGGAAAATGCAAGAAACAACACAGAACACAATAGCACACAGCATTTACAGCTGTCCTTAGATGCTTTGTAACTAGACTGACAAGAGCATTAGTCACTGATGTGTGAATCTTAATTTCCTGAACTGAATCTGTTGCTTAGGAAAGGGTGACAGTTTTGCGTCCTCAAGCCCATTATTTAGCCAAGGGTTGCTGAAACCTACCTATGCATGTGATCCTACTGAAGACTTTGGGAGAACTCCAGTAAGAAGAAAAGCAAATCACCCAGAACAAGCCTAGTCCATAGCACTACTAGACTTTTCACATTTTTTTTTTTTTACTTTTTTTTTTTAATTAAACAATGTGCCTTTTAGACATCTTTTCAGAAAGGATAATTCATCCGCTATGCACAATAAGTCTCTGCACCACTTCTGAATATTACAGGATATTTTGTTTGACTCAGCCACCTGTTGTTTTTAGTAATTTTTCCCACCCTTATCCTTGTTCTCCCTTAAGGGCAGTCTTCCAAACGCTTGGCTGTCTGGCAATGTGGATATCCAGGGATATGGCACAGTGACTCTTTGTCACGTAGTTAGCGTCTGTGTGCACAGCAACTTTGACCTGTCCATAAGGCGTGATGCTTGGACTTGTCAGTCTCAGAAGGTGCAATACAAATACAAGCTCCGTTTGTTTATTTGGTGGTTTCAGTGACAGCAAATGGAAGTGTTTAGCAGGAATAACAGCCCTGGGTAGAGGGCAAAAGGGAAGTGGAACATCGTTCAGCAGGATCTCAGGAGACATTCTGGCTCTCTTAGAAAAAGTCGGATTTATCTGGCAAGGCAAATAGCTTAAATGCATCCTACAGAGACCTGCTGCTACTTATTCTCCTTGCTCCCCATTAGCCTAGCTGGCATTTTTGCTGTGCTGTCAATGACATTTCTGTGTGAATGAGCTTGAGGGAATCTTATGAGATCTAGTACTATTAGGAACTTCATTCCCACCTTACCTGTGTCCTAATGCAAAAAAACCAACACCATGGGGACAGGGCAGTCTGGCAATCCTATAGCATTTTACAATGCCTTAATGCTGTATTTTCCTAGTCTAGAAGTGACAGGTTCCTTAACTCTTGTTTCCTCAGCTTTTGTCTGACATGACATCTTCCAGCATTGGCGTGTATTCTACTAACTGTTTCCCCTTGCAGTGCCTGGAAATTGCTACCAGCCTGGATGATGCAGTAAAGTCTTTGAGACCACTGTTAAAGCCCATGACTTGAAAAATATTTATTATTTTGTGGCTCATAGGTGGCCTGGTTAATTTTCAATTGTTTTCTGTGATGGAGAAATAGTTGCTTTTTCTCTGAAAGTAGATACTAAAAGCCCAGAACATCCTACTTGTGCAGACAGCCCCAGACATGGGTGAGCCAAGCAGTATCTCAGGCAGAAACAACTCAAGAACAGGGCCCTGAACTCCTCACTTTCCCTGTCATTGCAATGTCTGCACGCTGTCCTGAAGAGACCAGCACAACAAGGCATGCCATTTCATTCTTCACTCCCATATCTCTAGGCGGAAATCAATTTATTTTGTTGCTTTGTATTTATGATACTTTACAGAATGTGCTGGTTTCATCAAACACGTGGACAGCAAGCACAAACCAATTAGCTAGTGATTTACTTTCAATCGCTGATTTGCTCTGTGAACAAACTTGTCATTCACAACATGCACTTGCAAAGGAGCATTTGCAAGGCAGGGGTTTGCTAACAAACAGGGAATGGTATCATCCTTGTTACTTGGATTTGAAACATAGACAAACTTAGAGGAACACTGAAACTGAAACGTACAATTCAAATCTGACCCTTCAGAAATTATTCCCTTCTAATATTTTGGACTGTATTTCAGTGATTCTTAGCAAACGTTCTCCTTAGTAAAGGAGAAAAAGTAGCTGTCATTCATGACAGACATTGCTGATTATTTTTCATGGGGCTGTTTGCTGATTTGAAGAGGTCTGAGAAGAAGTATAGAGAATGCAGATGAACTGGTAAAACATCCAGTTCTCCCATGCACAGTTTAATTCATCATTACAAGGGCTCTTTCGCAAATCTTAGATCTGTTATTTTCTTTATATGAAATCAGCAATCATTATGATTCAATCTCAGCTGGAATATTATTTTTTCTTTTTTTTTTTTTTTCTTCTTCTTTTGATGGATCAGATTTAAACCATCTGCAGGCAGATGGAAAGGAAAAGTGGAATTATTGTTTTTACCAAAAAATTTTGCAGCTGTCGGGGTGTGTTTGACACAAGCCTGATGTCTGAAAACAAAGACAGGACACATTGTCCCGGCTGGATATCAGAAAGCATAAGAACTCTTTATGGCCAGCTCTTACTTGGAGAACTTGGGACTAAATGAGGTAAACAAGATCATTACTTAGCCATACTCAAGGGCTTTTGAGAAAGAATTCTTTACTGAATTATGTACTGCTTTTCCTGGGCCTCAGTGAGACCCTGCTGGTTTCAGCATGAGGAGGGTGACTGACCACTACACACCACTGCTTTGTGTCTGACCTTCCACATGGCAGAGGCCACAGAAATCCCTTCCAGTACCTGTTGTGATGTGTTGCTTTTATAATTCAGTTTAATTTTTAGTCCCATAATTGACAACTGCAACCAATGCAAAAGGGCTTAAAGCAGAGCTTCCAAGGAGGGACACCAGGAGCTATGAGACAAATATTCCCAGCACGAACTAGAAGATTACTTCACTGTTTCATGTGTGAACACTAGTGGCTCCTTGGTGATACCAACACTACTTTCCAAAACAAGCCTTTCTGCAGGAGCTGAGTCTGTGTGAAAGCCAGATCCACCACTGGGAGCTCATGCTTCTTACTGCTGGTGTTCTTGTTGTTGGGGTTTGTGAGACTAGCTGTTCCTTCTGCTTGCACCATAGAATCCTAGAATGGTTAGGGTTGGAAGGGACCTCTGGAGGTCATGTAGTCCAACCCCCCTGCAGTGGGCAGGGACATCCCCAACTAGATCAGGTTGCCCAGAGTCCTGTCAAGCCTCACCTTGAATGCCTCCAGGGATGGGGCCTCAACCACCTCCCTGGGCAACCTGTTTTACCACCCTCGTGGGGAGGAACTTCTTTCTAATATCCATTTTAAATCTACTCTTCGGTAGGCATCTTCAAGAAACAAAAATGATTTTCCAAAATGTACTAAAACTCAAATTTTCTTACACACTTGTAGGTGGTTTTGCCTGTAGAAGTTTGATTTTTCATTGTCAATGTGAAGTTTACAACTGGACGTCCCTCCATAGGTTTTTTTTTCCCATTTAATGGCAGACTTCTGCTGTGGTTTCCTTTGTTTTGAGTTATTGTGGTTTTTTAACTACTTCAGTATTAACATCAGCAATGTGGGCTAAGACAGTTTACAATAAAATTTTTGTCCTTTTCATAATGAGTTTTGGAAGTGATAATCCTATGAAGTCGTTGAGAGAGGCATTTTTCTGCTCTGAAGTGACAATCATATATAATTTCCATCTCCCAGGGCTGACACTGTCATGTTGGTATTTATTCATGCTGTAGTTTTCCCCCAAAGAATTTTTCCATGTACATATGTAGACAGAATGTGCTTGAGCTAATGTAAAAGAATAAGATATTAATGAATTATAAGATATTATCTATCATTAAGTCATCTGAACCCTTGCAGTGCACTAGTTTTATGTTGCACTCTTGTTATTCTGTGGTTACTGAATGTGTTGTACAACAGCTCAAACTGAAAGCAATTTTAGAAATGGTTCATCATATAGCTGGTCTTCTGAATTAGCTCAGAAAAGCTAGCTCCATGCCAGTCTTGGGTCAAGGTAAGATGGGACCATGGTGCTGCAGTTGTTAGAAATTGGCCAGTCTGAGGAAAGACCTGAAGATGCTTCAGTTCTTTTATTTCCCCAAGAAATTGAAGAAATGAGAGACCTATTGGCAATATCATCACAGGGAGCCCAGAAGAGGTAGATCACATAGACTAGAGGCCAAATCCTATTGATGTCACTCTCACTAATTCAGCAAGTATAAACCTTTTGGAAAGAGTAATGATATTTCGCAATAAATGCATCAAAACTGACTTTCACAAAGGGATATTTTGTCTTATGTCTGTGCTTGATATACTGAGCTTGTATATACACTTACAGCCTTAGCAGAAGGGTGTAAGAAGCCATGGTTCCTAACTATGTTCTTTGCATAGTTATTTACACATGCACAAAGTGGATGTGAAATGTTCCCCTTCAGCACTGGCTATGCTCATTCACACCCATGTAAAACTGATGTCAAGGAGCAGAGAAGTGGTGAAACAGCTGAAAGCCATCCCTAGCATCCTGCTGTCCCTGGCTTAACCAGACTTCTCAGGACAAGTAGGCCATTGCTGTTTGTTGGATCTCCACCACCTCCCATAACAAGCAGTGTGAGAGCAAGGAGAAGGAGCCACATCCAGCTAACCCACCCCTGCTCCCCTGGGAGCTGTGTGGCTGCAGGAGGTCTGGTTTCTACATTGGTCTTTTTTGAAGGTCTGGAAAAAGAAGTCAACGTTTACTTGTACGTTTATTCACTGTTGCCATTGCTATCTTTGTAATTGGAAAAGATGGATACAAAATGTTCTAAAGGAGCTGAGGCTGTCCTGGTCTTTTAGAGCCATTCATGCCTGCTTGTAGGTTTACGAGATGAATTCCCATATGGCACATCCAGTTACAAGTGCCTCACTGTGATCTCTGAACAGGTGCATCTGTAGCAGTTCATGTCCCTCCTTGAAAGAAGGAAAACAGGCTTAAATAACGAGAGAAACTGAAATAAATTAAGAAAGAAAGTGGTGTAAGAGATGCTAATTTGCTATGCTCTGAACTGTCTCTATCTGCGGGACATTTTAAGGAGAGAAAAACATGAGGCCATTCTAAAGCAGTTAGTAGAGAAAGCACTGCAGGTTACAAATGCAACTTGTAGCTGCTACAGACAGCACTCAGCCTCTGCCTCTCAGGAAAAATACACAGATTTACACAACTACTGCAAACAGTCAGGTGTAGAGGTGTGCAGTTCATTCAGTGATGCAGCTCTGCTTCTTAGCCATAGATGTTTACCTCCATACTGCTCCTCAAGCCATGGTATCTGAAGGTTCAAATGGGAACAAGAAAATAGTTTTCAGTTTATGTTTTTTACCCTCTGCTTACAAGCTGACTTACTTACTAAGGTGAAGCAGTATGTGTCACTTTCCCAGAAGTTCAACAAAATAATTCCTCCACTTTATTCTTTATGCCCTGTAATGAAAAGGTTTAGTACCAAGATGTTATCCAAAAGCAGTAGTACCTTTCATTCTGGTGGTTTGGGCACTTCAGAGTTCTAGAACAGGTGTTGCCTTTCTCATTACACAGCTGAAAATGGTCTGACTTTTTAGCAGTGGTAGTATAGTATCTGAAGGGGGGAGATATTGATTAGATGATGCAGTATGAGGGATGCTGCTCTGGTTTTAGAGGTGTTGGATCATAGAATGGGCATCATTGAGGGAGACTTCACTTCCAGGATGGTGCTGAACATTATACTTTGTGATCTATGTATTTTGGTATTAAACCAAGTAGCTTGGTTATCTAGTTAAAGATCAGAGTAACAGTATAGAAATTCATAGCTGAGCTGAGTACATTGCTTACCAAACTGAAGGAAGAGATAAGTGGTTTTGTTATATTTCATCAGACCATTGCTGACAAAGATGAGAACTCAGGTAGGTCACCATCTATTTTTCACCTGTAAAATTACCTTTTCTGTTTTTTGTAGAAATTCATTGGAAGCACTGAAATAAGCTAAGCAAATTATACTGGTCTGAGTGGATCTTATGTTTTCTGGGACAGCATTCCTGAAGTCAAGGAAGTTATTTCGTTTCTCAATAACCATCTTGCAAGTGTTCACTTGGTAAAATTTGCAAAAGCCATCTGAGATTCTTAAGTAGGAAAAAGCTAAGAGGCATAGCATAAAACTAAATGTTTCCAGTGTTTTGAGGTATGGTTATTTCTTATATATTTAGTTTCTTTACTGAAGGAATCATCCAGTCTCCTAGATTTGAGATTTTCAACCCACCCCTTTTTTATTATTTTTGTTTTTCCTCTGGGGAATTTGTAGAGAAGCTTGCATTTGAATTGAACACCTCAAGAGATGCAGTCCTATATTGTGCTGGATACACAATAACAAGTGTGCTTCTGGGAACAGGTGTGACAGTATAATCTCCTGCTGTTGGAATCCTTGAGAAAAACTGCAGCCCAGTTGAAGGTAGATGGTGTTTTGATACTGACTTTGATAACATCCTTTTTTTAATTTTCTCTTTTCTGCTTTCCCAAACTGTTCGTATCTAATTATAAGAAGCATGGGCATTCTGTCCACATCTCAGGGAAAAAAACCCACACATAACCTAAGACTTTAACCTTGTTATGAGGCTAAATATCTATTTTCTGAGGGCAGTATGAATCAGTTGCTTGGTTGTGTATTTAGGCTCTTACTATAGAGATTTTGCAAGCAAAAGAGGTTTAAATATGTCAGTGGACAATGCTAGTATTAGTTTTCACATTGTAGTTTTACATTAAGGGCCCTAATATGACCAGGTGTTTGTTCTGTGTTAACTGCTATATGTAAATACTGTTCTTTGAATTGGACAAATTGCCTTCTGCCTGTAAATGTAGCTGAGAGAAGCTTGGAGAACAGGGAGGTCCCCCTGCTGTCAGGAGGCAGGTGAATGCAAACAAGGAATAGTATTGTGGAATAGCACCTTATAGTACCCTGTGAAACAAATGTCTCATTGACAGACAACAATGGCCAACAATAACTACAAAGGCAGGAGAGTTTAAAAAACAAGCAGATTGAAATCCTGAGAGAGGATTATTCAGAATTTACCGCTGTCAATTTTTCTATGGGTGGTTGTAATTGTAACTGCTAGCCATGGCCTGTGCAACAGCTTGGCTGTTACCATTTAGAAGCAATTATTAATAATACTGGTTAATTGTAAGCTAATTTCCTCTAAGGCAGCTTATGCTTGAAGCTTCTGTGATTTAAATATGAAATGAATCCATTACTCCTTTATTTAATTGATATTAACTGAGACTAATTAACATATAAAAGTTAAATCAGCTTTAATTAGAAAACCATTACTGGCACCTAATTAGTCATTGGAGGCAGTAACATTTTCAGTGGCACTGAATAGTTAACATTAAATGTATCTGTGTGAACCACAATGAAAGCAAATCGCTTTGGGCTGAAAATACCTATAAATAGAGATTTAGACTGTAAAACTACCTTTAAAGACTATGTACAGGTTCTCATATTTGTAACTACTTTGAAGATACCTTTGTGTGTACATATGTCCTTAACAGAAAAGTTAAGACTAAGCTAATTTTCCCCAGTTATACAAACAAAGTCTCTAGCTGTTTCTAGAGAAGCTGTAAACTTCTCTAGCTGTTTATGGGTCTGGATATGAATAGCTGATCTTATCTAAAGAAGTCAAGCCGGGAAACAAGGGCGGCAAAATGCTATTGAGCCGGGAGTGAAATGGGTAATGATGTAACCTGTTATGAGATTGGTCATTCAGGAAAGCTGGGTGCTTTACCTCTAGCTGCTTTTACAGTACTTTTTGGGTTGCTTTTTATCTTTTTATTTTTTAATGTCATCATTTTACCACTGTAGAATAAATCTGTGGTATTATAATCACCTTGATATGCACACAGCATGGTTTCAGATGTAGCCTTAAAAAGAAAAGTTTTTGCACTGGTTTAAAATTGAGTGTATGAGAAGGAAGGGAAATGCAACAGGAGAACATATGGAAGCAAGCTTTTGAAGCAAGAAAAGAGCTTACTACATGGGAGAGCTTCCCTAAGCTAGACCTGTAGCACCGAGAAGGTCTATGTTTTGAAGCAGCCTGTCCACAGCTGCCCACCAAAAACCTCCCAGCTCTGTTGTTTGGGAAAGGCTTCCAGCAGAGGCAGGGCTGAGGACAAAGGCTAAAGCACAGCCTGCTTACCTGTATCTGGAGCTGTGATCACAAGATACCATCTCCTCCCACTAGTGTTCTCTGAGATGAATCACTTCTGGTGATGACTTCACTGGATGCATTCAAACCTTCCCTAAAGTGTCATTTCTAGTGAGCAGCATTGCTCATTGCTGTTGGGTCTTTCTGTATAAAACTTTTTTGGGGCTGGAAAGATCCTATTTGAACCTCTTTTGAATGGCTGCAGCACTATTAGGAAAAGCCAGCCTGTATACCTTTAAAAGGACATTGCTTTCAATTTTCGTTACAATGCATTCAAATATGTGTGATTGTTACCATATCTAGACAAAATAGGGAAGGAAATTCTTTGAAAAGTGAGACCACTGAAGAATCAGTGGGCAGAAAATGTTAACAGAAGAGTCTTCTTGAAAGATCAATTCAGTAATTCCTATAAGCCTTATTATTTGAAAAGTATTTGAGTATAAACTATGAGTGCATTCCTATTTTTTAAGTTCACATCTTTTCACTCCATCTAAACTTGGGGGAAGTATAGAGCTAATGTAAGTGGTTATGTTTAGGCACAAATCCTTGGCTGAATTAGGATCTTTTCTCATAACTAAGAGTCAAGCTACTGAACAAACAACCACTCAAACAAAATCAAGGAACCTCCTCTATCAACACTCTTGCTTGTAAATGCTAAATTTAAAATAGTTTTTTAGATATGGAGCCAAAACAATTTGTATGCTATGTGTGAACATAGCTCTTTCTTGAACCATCTCACTTTGAAATGACAGACTTGTGATACCAAGCACAATCCTTCCTCCAGCTGAGACTCCTATTGTGTGGCTGTCACTGAGCAGAGCTTCTGGGTACAAATAACCTCAATGTAGAGATTTAGAAATAAAAAAGTGCCTGGGCAAACCTGAGTTTCTTTGATGTTGAACCGAACTATCTAGGCAAGTCTTGTCTGTGGAAAACATTCTGTGCAATTTCAAGCCAGAAAATTGAATTGCCAAGTGCTATGGAATAGTCTCAGACAAGTACCAAAATGGAGATCTGGAAATGTCTGAAAAGCTTTATTTACCCTTGCCTAAATGATATTGGAATTCACATACTATGCTTATAAAGTGAACATCTATTTTAAAATGTGAACAAGAGAGTGGTGAAAAAGACAAGATACGGATACTACACTGCAGTGCTAAAAGAAATGTGGCAGAGGAAAAAGCTCATTTCATTATAGAGAAAACAGATTTCTCTGTAATGGATTTTTTAGGTCAAATCCAGTTGCACTAGAGTGAGGGAAAAGATTCCCATTAATCTCTGCACAGCTAGATTAAGCCTCCAACTGGCATAACTTGTCTTCCTTAGTGGATCATAATCTACATCTCATCCTGTATGCTGTTAAGTTTTGCTAGCTGCATGCTGCTTTAAATAGCATTGTTAGTGCTCAGCATTTTGTCTAATTTTTTCTTATGCATCAGAGATGTCACTGAGTCTGAGAAGAAATCTGTCACTCGTGGATAGAGCTTGGATCAGTGCATTTACCACCTATTGTCAGAATGCTGTGAGAATTAGATCCTTTGTGATATTTCCTTATGAACTTCTGAAAATCAGAATATCCTCATTCATCATCAGGAATTCATGTTAAGATTCACGACAGGTTTTGCATGTTTATAGAAACCAAGGGATGTAGCTGAAAAAAACAGAAGAGACGTGGTGACTGACAAAAAGATCTTTAATTTTGCTTGTATAGCATAACGTGACCTAAAGAAAGTTGCTTTAGCTAAAGACGACTAGATATCTTGTAGAAAGAAAAAAAAAGTACATTTATGACAAAAATAGGTCTATATCCCATTGCTGAGTAGTCATTAGTTTTTACAAGTTCCTTCCTTTTTCCAGGTTTAATTTGTGGCCTGTTGGGAGCACTGAGCATAGAGCTGTCAAAGCAACCTCCTTTTTTACTTTTTTTTTGTCACATTCCAATATAATTAGACAGATGATTGTAGTAACACACACAGTACCAGCTGTTTGAAGCTTAATACTATTTTAAGTATTACCGTGCCTTTATTTTGAAGGTACTGAAACATATGGGAATCATAAGCTATTTCTCTCTCTCTCTCCTCTCAGCTAAGCTAGACTTTTGTATTCAGATGCTAAGCCTGTGTTTGAAGAAAGGGGGAAAAGAAATAACATTTTTGAAATAACCTGTAATAATTCTAACTCATGTATCTTGTTTGTGCAACTCCAATTCCCCTTTCTACTCCATCTCTTCACTGACACTATTTCTCTGAGCATAGAAGAGTGACAATAATACAGAAACAGACTGGCACCCCTTTAGCAGCCTAAGACTTAATTAATGGCAATAAAAAGAGTAATAACAGTAAAAAAGATATTTTGAAATTCTCTTTGCCTTGAAAAACTCGTTGAGGCAGCAGATGTATCCTTTCTAGATGGGGCTGCATTACTGCTTGGGTAGCTACTCAAACTAATTTCTATCTCAGGATTCAAATTGTCTACAGTGGAAGTTGCTGTCTGTTTTCAGATAGATACTTATTTTTCTCACTTCCCCTGTATGTCTTAAAGGGAAATCTTATCTAGAAGACTGAAAAGACAAGAAAGGAAAATACAGCAGTAAGTAATTTAAAGATATAAAAAAAAAAAAATTCAGCCAAACTCACCCTGTGCAATATTACTCAGAAATCTGCAGAGCTATTCCAGGGATTAAACTAACCACAGAGCTTGCATTCTTGGTTATACAGAGCTAGCTTTCTGCCAAAGTACTTCAAGACTTTGGCATCTTTTGCTTTCATGTAACTGGGAATCAGGTCCTATAGCTTTTATTCCCTCTACTCAGAGTTTTGTGAAGTCCCTGGGCTTTGCTTTCCATGTTTATGATGGGTGGGAGGAATGTGCAGCAGGAGGCTTGAAGGAAGAGTGAAGCCAAGGATAGTAGGAGATTCAGTATTGCAGTATATAATCAGGTTCCTGTGCTGTGCCTGTCACTGGTTCAGTGCCTGTTACTGGTGCATCTTGGTATCTCATGGTAATGCAACAAAGATGTGTATACTTAGTGCCTGTCAGGTATGGGTTCTACTATTCTCATGATTCCTAGCAATACATTCTCTGCCGCATAAGAAAATTGTGGGTCCTGGTGATTTAATCTCTTTAAATAGCATGTATGTTCATACACATGCATTCACAAGACAGCTGGCAAACCCAGAAAAGCTGTGTCCCTCCCTGGCTTGGGTGACAGTGCAGGGCTGCTGGTGGCTCAGTTCACCAGGGCTGCGTGCTAGGTGCAGTCACTTTGTGTCAGCCAGGCATCCCTCAGCCTCTCTGAAACAGGTCATGGGTTTGCTTTAACTGGAGATTGGAGTTTCATTGAATGAGCTCTGTGGTTTTGTTTCTTTTAAAGGACTGTGAGGCTATGGCCAGTCCCCCTTCAAATATGGGATGAAAATAGGCATAAAAACTTCTGCTACCCTAGCCAACCACTTGTTCTCGGAGGTACCTGAGTTTGGATTGCATGATGGGCATTGCTTCCTGTAAATTCTGATTAAGGATGATTGTATCAATAAATTCTTTATAAATATTAGTAACAAAGCTGAGAGAAAAGAGAAATTTAAGATAGCAGAAAAATATTCTGGTTAATTTGGGGGGGGAAGTTTATCATACGTATTAATGTTTTCAATAGAGCATTACAAATGGTTACTCAGCTGCATAAAATATTAAGAGCTTTTATCATCTTTTTTTTTTTCTTTTTATGCTCTCCTCACCTCTTTGCTACTTTGAGTTTTAAAAACAAATACTTTCCAACAGGCTGGGTGTTTTATTTTTTTTTGAGTCTGTGTACAACTGAGCTATTTCACACTTGGGGAGCCAAATTTTGTCTCCTATTGCACATGTTCAAGCCTAAATTTGGACCTCAGATGTTTCAAGAGAGACATGATTACTGCAGGCACAGGGTGTAGAAATTCACACTGAAGCTCATGTAGGTATGCTAGGGAGATAATACTTTCCAGGAAGGGTAATCATTTCACCTTCAGTGAACAGTGCTGAAGAAATAAATCAGCTTAAAAAAACCCAACAGAAGATGTGGTTTAATTGCTCCAGGGAACACTGAAGGGAACGTTAAAGTCATCCTCTCCCCTTTGCAAGGCCAAACAAGTCCCTGGCATAAATCAGAGGAGTTTAAAGAATGCTCAAATTAGTGTTGTGGGTCACAACAATCCTGACAGCGCTCCTTTGCTCTGGCCTGACCCTCCCTCACCCCCAGAAAAGGGTGATCCAGTGATCTTAATACCATTTCAGGATGAAAAATCTGACTCTTACTCCACTGAGACAGAAGTGAGGGAAGATGGGAAGTTGACTGTGGTCACAGCCATGGCAACACACACTCTCCCACTGGATTAATGAGCTCTGTGAAACTAAGATAACGTTCTGAAAATGTTTATTGTGTGTATATATATATATATATATGCATGCTGTTGGACTTTAGCTGTAAAATGAATGCCTTTAACTTGTAGTTTGGCACAAAGCAGTCTGTTTAATGGTGGTATTGCAATGAGACCATATAGACAAACACAGCTGTCATTTTATGTTTAGTAGTTGCTTGTGTACAGCCATATGCAAACAAAAACATTTTCTTGAGATGCTGGGAAGAACAATGAGGTGACCTTTATTTTCTCTCTGCATTAAACACCTACTCCCACAAGACAGCATTCAGCAATGAATGAATAGGTGGATCTCTGTGTAAAACTTTATCTGACTAATGGTGCCTTTGCCAGCTTTTTTTGTTATTATTTTTTGTTGTTGTTCTTTTTTTCTGAAGTCTCCCTGCTAGGAATAAGATGGTCTCCTACCGTGATGATTAAAACCAGTTGGCTAATTCTGAAGCCAGGACACTACACAGTATAGCACAAGACATGAGATGCTCTAAGAAAGCTTTTTCTCCTCTATCTCTTCTGCTATTGCACCAACTAAAAAGCAAGCAAAGAAGATCAGCTTTCCCTCCCTTACCATGTTTGTCTTGAGAAAGCCATATTGAATATTAAAGCACTTGAATTATTCTGACATTAGTCTTACAGCTGAGCTGTGATCATTTTGGTTTGGCTTCTTTTGGTTTCTCTAAAAGATACACTGTGCATGAAGTTTTGTTAAAAATCTAAACCAAAATATGTAGATTGCTGAGAGAGGATGGGTTTTGCTCCAGGTGAACTAGAAGGATGACAGCATCAGCAAGTACAAGATTTGATATTCAAGATACTTTCTTAAAAGCAAACAAATCCTTCTGCAAACACAATACATCACAAGTCCATGAAGGGCAGTATTTGGACTATCTGCCTATTAAAAACAAGCAGACTGTATCTTCTGTGCTTCCTTCTGGAGTTGTATTCCGGCACCTTTTAGTGTAAAATGGAGTGAAACTCATAACCACCTATTCAACACTGAATGCAAGGAGGTCAGATGCCAAGACAGAGGCATAAGGCCACATGACTTGTGCAACCACTTTTATTAAGCTGCCCAATGCCTCCTTGTGAGGAAGCTTGCTGAAGAGGTCTTGTACATATAAGAGTGATAAAGCAAGTGGCTTGTGGCACACCTGACCCTTAGGGAAAACAAATTGTTTTCATCTTGATGGGTGATACAAAATTTATTCCTGCTTGATGAGCACTTAGCTGCATTTATATGGCACAGATTGTCTTAAGGAAGATACCTGGAAACTTAATAGTATCCATATCATTTTTATAACAGAAGCTCCTATTTACCCATATGAATTTCTTAGGATATCTCTTATTGGAAGATAGCTGCTTTTATGTCTGGATGGTAAACCCTTGAGCACGTAAGGCAATAAAACACCTGTCTGGAGGCTGAGCACAATGTAGCTAGAGCACTTGAGGGACTGACACACAAGCTAATGTTACTGAGGCCAGGTGGAAAATACAAGAGGGTTTTGGCCTGCATTGAGCTCTATGCTGTTTGAATAATTGTACCTAAAATAGTCTGAGTAGGTTCAGTACCAATGCAGCCTGCAGCTGCACCTGTTTATTGGTGGGTAAGAGTTGGTTTGAGAGCAGAACTTGAACTTTTCATTTTGCTTGGAATGTACTCCAACGTGAGTTCAGAGATGTTCTTTTCTCCCCATCTCTGAATGCTTCTGAAGAGAAGCAGCAATGTAACTCTTCCATTTCAAAGGTATTTGGAATTTTCAGTGGATTAGCTATGTTCCCACAACTGTCTATTTGAAAGGCCAGTTTGGTTTCTTGTCTGTGTTTTTTAGCATGAGACTGGCTCATAACACAATATATTTTACCCACGAGAGGAAAGAAAAAGATCACTTCTGCTAAGCCACAAACGTTTTGTACAGAGATGTTTTGATTCAACTTCCTTCATCCACCCCAGACTATAATTTGTTTTGCTGTATGCTCTGTAGGATTATGCACAACCTGTATATTTTTGGCCAGTTATTTCAGAACAGTCTTTAAAAGCTTATAGAAGGCAACTTTGGATTTTAGTGGGGAGATAGAAGGTGGCAATGACTTTACTTGGAGATAATCATGGTACCTGTCCAGTTTGGTGTTTCTATTCAAAATAATTTCACCTTTGCACAGAATGGTTGAGGTTGTAAGGGACCTCTGGTGTCATCTGGTCCAAGCCTTACATAGACATGGTTGCTCAGGACCATGTGAAGACAGCTTTTGAGTATCTCAAAGTGGGAGACTCCATCACCTCTGTGGGTAACACATGCCACTGCTTGGCCACCCTCACAGTAAAAAGAACTGTTTCCTGATTCAAATCCTTTTTGTAATTAACCCGTGAAGCATCATTAAAAATTTTGACTTCAGTGGCATCTATTGTGTGGACACTAGGAGGGAGGCAGTCAAGCCCTGGTAGCATACAGCTACTGAGAGGGAGTGCTCAACATCTTGAATTGCTTATTCTTTTCCTTAGGCTGCAGACTGACAGCCAGCAGTGACCACCTCGATGAGCAAGGCTGTCTTGACAATCCTGGCTCTCTGCCCTTTCCCCACCTGTTTTCCCTTCCTGTTACCAGGAAACAATGCTGACACTTCTGTGCATGGATATGATTATCCACCTTGCCTAATCATCATATCCAGTGGTTATTACCCATTGCCAAAACTTCCCTTGGTTTGAAAACAGATTTGACAGAAATCATGTGATGTGAGAGGAATAATGTGTGTGTTTGACTGCCTTGGCAGGTAGAGAGCAGTGGTAATGAGTATATCTCCTTGTACACAGTGCATTCATTTCTCTCTGTGCAGAAGGTGTGTGTGTGGGGGGGGGGGTAGTGATTTATAGTCTAGTTTCAGAGGCATGAGTAATTAGATGCAGGGCTCAAACCTTATTAAAATATGTCCACTGTTGCAAAACAAGGGGAGCACTTGGAAGAGTGGGTAGCTTTTCAGTTATACCTGCTTTGAATCTCTGTGCAACTAAAAATAGCAAAATGCTTTTAGTGTCAGAGTGGGGCTGGAGGCAACAAGCAGCTGGGAATCAAGCTTTGATCAGAAGTCATCTGGCTAAGGGTGGGGTTTGTTTTTTTTTGTTGTTGATTGTTTCTGGTTTTTAAAATGTGTCCTTCTGCTATGCACTCAAATACTTCCTTACTTTTAGGGAATGTCCAAGATGTCCATTACAAAGCATGCAGTGCACATCCAGAAGCAGTATTAGCAGTTCTTGTAGATGTGAAATATTTTGGCTAGCTGCCATTTTTTTTTTCTCAAGTATTTAATAGCTTTCTTAATGTCTTGGCTTTCTGGATTAGCAAAGAGACCTAGCAAATGGAAGCCAAAGACCTCTGTGTGCATGCTTATGGGTGATAGGCACAAATTAGAAGGGCTGTGGGAAAGAAGTCCCCTGATGAACAGCTGTTGTGCCATGTGCATGACTGTGTTGGGGAGGGGGAAGGCAGGTGGTTTTTTGATCAATAATGTTATAGTGGTCAGAGCCATCTTGTGGATGCACTATGGATTATGTCCCTTTCACATAATATAAATTTATACCTCTATCCCCATAGGAGGCTTGGACTGCAGTGAATTATACTTGCATAGCTACAGTATGGTTCCAATTATGCAAGTAGACAAGACTTATTTCCAGTTTTTAATGAAACAATAGAGACAGATCCAAAGACTGTCAAAATTAATGGCAGGATTCTTGTGGACTGCTTTCCATTTATTTAGGAGCCACCTAAGATGGCACTCTACCCTCTAGAAAGAATTTTAAGTATAATTTTCCATGACTTGTGGGCTTATTTTCCCTCCCAGGCTAGTGGAGAGGACCCCTGTTATTGCTTTTGGGAGGCAACTTAGACACTGGTATTGAATGTGAATTCTTTGAGAATGTAATTAGGAAATACATCACTTCAGCATTTTTTATTGTAAACATACATCACTGTAATACACTATTGTTATGAAATAAATATTCCATATTCTGGAACTATGTAACAATCCCATTTGTTTTAAGAACAGAAGGAAGGCAACTTTTCTTCAAGATCACAAAAACATGCCTCTTGCTGCTGAAAGCTTGCCTTATGAAGTTCTAGAGTCAGTGGGTCTAGGGCTATATATCTGTTGGCAAGAGTCTGCCTGATTGTTAGATGTATAATGTATGGAGGTGGCAGCAATTCTGTGAGACTGATTAATTAAGATGGGACACAACTTCTGGCCCTCCTTGAGAAGTAAACCCATCCTTTTCCCTGCCGTTCTTGTAGATTTCTGAAAGGCATCTGTGGAGCTTGCGTACATGCAGTGTGCTTTCAGAAATAACCTTCCTTCTTGTGTCCCAGAGGAAACAAGGATCTGACAAAATTGTTGGTGTGGCATTTTCCTTCCAGAAACTCTGTTTCCCTTTCAAACCCTTGCAGTGCAACAGAAATCATTGCCCTAGTCAGAAATCAATGGCACTGCGCATAGGCATGAAGGCTTACTTATGTGAATCTCTCTGTACTTTTGTGAGTTGGAGGTTTAAACTATTTGCCTGATCCAAGGCACAGGCTGCTTGAGCTTGTGTATTTGCAGCAGTTTTTTGTGACTTAGCGTTTCCTTTTTAGTTGTTCACCACCTTTGTTTTCCTGGTTTTAATTTGCTCATTTCAATGCTATTATTTTTGAGAAGTGGGTCCCTTGAACATGGTTCTGACTTATGCCAGCACAACTGGTGGCTGATCTTCCTCTACAAAATGGTAATTTGTCAAAATAAAAGCATTTAGCAGAGATAAGTTTGAGGCATTTTTATTTTTTTTATAGCATTTTAAACTAAAATGCTCTATTTTGTCAAAATGCATTTTCATGTTTTCTTCTTTCCCTCTATTTTTTTATATAAATCTCTCTCTACTTGAAAAAATAGTCACAGTTCAGGCAAAAGTGGACCTTATTTTGTCCAACTAGATAGTTAAATTGAGGCCAGAGGAATTATTTTCAGAATTTCCTTTTATGAGAAATCAGATTTCTTTCAGCTTAAATCCAAAAAATAAATGGCCAATGTCAAAACAGTTGAATTAACACACGTGATAACTTCTAGATGCTTTTCTCTGAAAATCATTTGTCTGGTGCCATGGTGATCTAACTTTCACTAAGTGAACAGTCTAGTTGAAATTATGCCAAGCCCAATGTTTGAGATAAATGGTATCCTTCACATGTTAAGTGTTACCATGACAGTAGTTGGCTCCCACAGCTTTAACAAGGAGCACTCAAAAGATGCAGTTCTGTCCAGCCTGAAGCTAAGGTGAGCTTAAGGATGGCTATGGTCCTGGAAAAGTGATGTTTCAGGCCATTCTACAACAATTTCTATACCATTTTCTGATCTCCTGCATTTTTTTTTTTGTGTTGGGAAGGTTGTGCTGCAAAACTCTATTGTCAATGGAGTGCAAGAGCCAGGTACAAACCCCATGTGATGCCTGTGGTAAAGCTATGACCAGCACACTGTTCCCTGCTGAACAACAACAGATTACAGAATGGGGGAGGGGGGAAGGAGTTGTCCTGTCTTGACCTGTACTGCTGGACCTGTCTCCTGCATGATGCCTGAGAACCAACATTCCTGGTTTGACTGTGGATCTGCCTCCATTACTCCGTCTGTATTTTACCTTGTGCAGCTTTATTTGAGGAGTAGGATAAGGATCAAAAAAGAGGGAAGAGGACAAATTTATCCCTTCATGCTGATTTTATCAGTTGATGTTTAAGTTTCTTGACATATAGGCTTGGATCTTATTGCTTTTTGTTGTAATTTCCTTAGCAATCATATTTATTAAAGCAGCCCACTGGGAATGGGCTATTCTTCTTTCAAATTTACAAACAAAAACTCTTGATCTTTTCTGGAAGCATCCAGATTATGTGGTTAACATGTATTCTTAGCTTCCTGAGGCCCGTGCTTTAGAGTGGGAGAAAAATCTGTTAAGACTATATATTATTTTCTTATTTCACACACACTGTAAAAGTGTATGTGCACCTTTACTGCATGCGACATTCATCACTTTGGCAGGCCTGGCTCTCCTTATTGGTTCCTTTGTGCTCTTAAACCTCAAAAAAAAAAAAAAAGAGTATGCATCATGTTTAAGAGAAGTCTTAGGTTCCTTCTTCCACTTGTTATGGAACAATTATTTGCCGTTTAACAAAAAACTTCATTCAACCTGACAGCCAAGCACCAGAAGTTGTTCAATCTTGTTCTGTGTGGTGTGTTGTCTTTATTGTGGTAACATTTGAGTGCTCTCCACAGCCTGAAATGAACCATAAGACTTCTGTTAGTCAATATGAACTCAATATAGTCAATCAAGTTTTGTTACCATCTCTTTCCAGATAAAAGTTACTGGGATAGTTATTTACTTGGTTACTTGTTTGGTTGGGTTTTTTTTAAATAACTCAGTGTGCTTCTGTACAGAACACAAAAAGTTTAAGTGCCTTAGGGTTAGTTTCAATCTAGGTTCAGCTGGTACTGAATTGCATGGGTTTTGGCCTGAACCTGAGGAGACTGGAGCATGTCTGTTTAAGAGATATTAGCGTTGAGTAGAGCTGATGATAGCAGATGAGAACAGAGTGCAAGACTTAAATGCATAGGTAAACCCAAGCCTAATCTTGAAGACTATAAACAGGGGAACAGGCTTAAACCTCAGGATTCCTGGAGGAACAACTTAAGAGAATTTTGAGGTTTGTATTCTTTGTTGAGATTGACTATTTCTAATTCAGATTAATTCCAGATCTGTAATCTTATATGGAAAGGATAAGAACTGGTGTAATTGGAGTCAGATAATTGGCAGCGCAGACCTGATGAAGTCTATGACCTGCCATGGTCTATTACAGGCAGTGCTGCCGGAGAGTCAGTGAGGAATGCAGGTCTTGAACTTGTGGCCTCTCTTTGAGGATCTCTTGCTGCATGCCCTTAACCATTGGAGACAGCTCTGCAGCAACTGCCTTCCAGAAATGGAATTTTTCTTTTTTGCTTGCAAATGTAACTCTTCTTGCATTGGTTTAATTCAGGCCAGCAGTTTCTGTGCCATGTGATGAGGTCAACCTGGCACCCATGGGTAATGGTGATTAAACTCTGACCCGAGTTACTGAAGAATTCCAGTAATATCCTTGAATCACCATTCAACCTTTTCTCCCATTTCCCCCAGGAGAGCAGTAAAGTAGTTGAGGAAACCAAGAAGGGCTTGAGGTTTCATTCCATTGCTCTTGTGAAGCTGAACCAGAGTAAAGTGGGCAGACAACAGACTGTTTGTTCTTCCTGCTGAGGGAGCATCATTGTCTAGGCGATACTCAGCCATCCTCAGTGATGCAGGTGTGGTGTGGTAGGGATACCAGAACAACTCAAACTTGCCACTTGACTTAAAAATTTTGGTGGCACTTACTATCATCACCCTTGGCAATTTGTTCCAGTGATTAATTACTGTGTTGGCTGTCCAAAATCTAGTCTAAATTTAGATGGCAACCATGCTGCTGCAGAGATTAAGTCAGCCCTAGCAGCCAGTCTCTGCCACCTTTGCTCATGTTGACTCATTCTTTGTAAAACATGGTAACTCCTCAGGATGAGGAAATGGTTCAGAAATATACCTGGCTGTATATTCACAGGAATCTACATAAGAGATTTGATTTCTGACATTTTTTGTATGCTGGAAAATTAAAGAAAATTCTTTCATTAAAACCAAAAGCATATTTATCAATTACTGCAGTTTAAAGCAAGTTGTTAACTTTACCTAGGATTACAGAAAACAAGCAGCTTTCCCTGGGCTGTTTGATGGAAATTATGGAAATCATATCCAAATAGCAGTAAGCAAAAGGGAGGAGATAGTTCTGCCTATATATCAAGGTTAGCTGCTGGATGCTGATTTTTGTACTGGTATTCTTGGAATGACATTGCTCCTTATTCAGGGACATGTAAAACATTCTTAAAATACAGTATAATATTAATATTTAAATGATAAGCCACTGTAAATTTTGAGATTTCTAGGCTGAAGCATCTGGTACAACTCACAAATCCTGCCTAATAGAAACAACTGGCTTTTCTAGCAGCCAGTCTTTGGTAGTTTCATCAAAGAATAGCTTTTTTTTCCTTCTTCTCTGATTCACTGTAACCACATAGACAGGAAGGTGGTTCAAGGTTCTGATAGTACCATCTTGAACAAATTACCCATTTCCCCCTACTCCATAAGAAAAGACCACAGTAATATTAGTTCAAGAAAACAAAGTGTTTACCTGGAAACCATTCATATTACTCCTGACCACAAACCTACCAAGTCAATATAAGATTTATAAGATCATGTGAAATTTTGTGGTTTTCAGATTAAAAAGCTTACTTCATGGAATTATAAATTAAAGAATTTACCATCACTTCAGTAGTCTGTGAAAGTAATATCAAGATTTATAGTAGATTAGAAGTTAAATATTGCTTTTGTTTATAAAATGTCTGCAGATATATATTAAAAAGTTGAGAAGTTGATGTTTGGAGTTTTTTAGTCGATAAATGCATGTTTAGAATTAATGTGAGATTGAGTATGTGTACATGTATTTTGATATATATTTTTAAAATTATTGTGGAAGGCATTTTTTAATCACATTTATGTATTAACTGATTTTCTGACATCAGGATTAGTTTTGATTGCACCATTGCTGAGAGTTACAGAAGCCAGAAGCTGTGGAGGCTTCTCTGAAAGACAGCTGAAGTCCTATGAGGAATTCATAGTTCTGCAATACTACTATATTATGTACACAGGAAGCTTAGAGTTACAACAACAGTAGATAGAATAACTCTATATAAGGACGTTCTTACAAGAATCTAATTCACCCTAATTTGATATAAATGTTTCTTGACAAATAGAAACTCTAGATTTTATCCATCCAAACCTTATACATGCTATTCTTTAATTATCTTACTTTCAACAAATTAAACCTTTTGAATGTTTTAAGACAAACTTAAATATTCCTGTGTCTAGGTTACTCTCAGTTCAGAATAACTTTTAAAATACCACATATATTTAGTCAACTGAAGCATTTTAAGAAATTTGCATTAGAGACCCTCACAGTGTTCAATAGTTTTTTGTTGGTATTTGTTTTTCTTTTTTTTTCTTCAACCAGTAGACCCATATCATGCAGTGATATTGCTCTTGGACAACTTTTTCAATCCTTGCAAGAGTTTGCCTGATAAGTGCTTGATAACAGCACTTACCTGTTTGCCATACCTGGATAGAAGTAGTGAAACTCCCCAGTATTCCAGTGCAGCAAATGGGTGCTGTGGACTGGAAAGGCTCTCAGAATAAAGATAATTGCTTTATTGTTGATTTTGCCCATACAATGGAAGCATCTTGCAGATCCCAGCAATTATTCTCTCATTTATAATCTATAGGGATTTATTTTTTTATTTCTCCTTTATACTTACCACCTCTTTGATCACCTACTTTAAAAGTATATTAGCTTCAGTGACACATTTGGTTAAAATGTTTCTGGTTTCTGTGAAACCAGAACACAAACAGGAAAACAAGAATTTGGAGTGGCTTCTTTTGTGTGTGTGTGGAGATTTGGGACTCATATACATGTGCGACTCGGAATAGGTCACTACATGTTACCAGATGTGTTAAAATAACAATCTCAAAGATATTTATTTAAGAATCAGAGTTAGTTCATTTGGGGTTTACTTTAGTAAGTGAGTAGACCTTTATGCAAACCAGTCTGCTTATTTTGACTGAAGTATCCAACTTTTCCCTCTACTTGTTAGAGAAAGGAGTGTAATCATGCCGCAGTAATGCCAAGCAAGGTCACCAATATCCTTTCAGAAGGACTTTGCTCTTTGTTTTGGAATACGGGTTGAGCCAATGTTTATTTTCTACTTTAAAAGTGCCTGTCCTCAAACACCAGATACTTAGAGATGATTATAAATACAGGAAAAATATAAATAATGACAGAGCCTTTCAGATTAAGCCAGATTCCAAAACATAAGTAATCAGAAAGAAGACAAATGTCTTCCAGCAGTTGTATGATTTGCCCTTTTTAAACAGTTTTCTTATTACAGAGAATCTCAGCAGGTGAGGTTGTTTTACAGAGTGCCTTGAAAGTTAACAGATTTTTGTGTGGCCCTGAGATGGCTGGGGAGGGGATGAGTAGAGGTTGACCCTGAATTGAAGCATCACTCTCAGTAGTTCCCCTTCTGCAACTGGGAACCTGATAGCAGTAGTAGTCCTGCCAGTTTGAACTGTAGCGGTAATTTAAAGATAATTTCACAGGCTACTAAGTTTCAGACCACACAGGTCATGGAAAGCAGAACTGGAAAATCACATGTTCAGAGAATGCTTTTGTCCACTAGAATTTCTGCCTGCGTCAACCTACCTTCTCTGTATGTTTAGGAGAGAAGAGAGTCCTCCAAATGTGACTTGAAGAGTCTATAATGGGAGGTTACCTCTTGCTATTGTTACAGAGAAAGCCAGTGCTCAGGTAGCAAAGTTAGAAGGTGCAACAACAGCCTTCAGTATGAATCACTAATCCCAGTGTGAACTACCTGATACAAGCCATATGATCTATATCCTTCAGCACTGACTTTTTTTCCCAGTTTCCATGGAGATGGAGGCTCTGGCTTCTCATTTTTAGCTACAACCCTTCTGGAGAGGAAGGAATACAAATGAAAATGCACAATACCTTTGAACAATATATTTTTTACTTAATAAATTAGATGTGCCCTGTTCTTGAGACAAAGCCAAGAGATTATATTAATGATAAGCTAATTCTGATCATTTTTGTTTTTCATGATTTTGAAATTGCAGCAAAGAGCTAACTTGGTGTATATTTATTTTCTTGAAATACAGTTGCAATTATGTTTGGCTCTGCTGAAGTCAATGGCATTGCCCACAATAGCAAACTCTACTGACATCAGAGCACTCAGGTTTTGGCCAAACTGTGACTGAGAAGGTTTCTACAATGGACCAGAGGATGAAAACAAACATTGCCCTAGTGTGTCTTAGACCTCAAGCAAATAATAATAAAAGCTAGATAAGCTTTGGCTGGATTGTGAAAGCCCTCTCAGCTGTAAATGCACTGAAATCATAGTCTCTATCTCACTTGCTCAGCAGTTGACTTGCTATGTATTTGTGCACATGTTGTTGCTATTCAGTAATAATACACAGCAAAACTATATAATTGTCAGCTAAACAAAATAATGTTGTGCATTATAGTTAGTCTTTTGATTATGGGTTTCTTTTTCCTTCTTAGTAAGTATCCTCTACTTTTCTGAAACCGGTAAGTCACAAAGTTTTTTATCACTGAATTTGAAGTGGGCATCATTTTGGACAAATGATGAGTGCAAATATAAGTCAACTCATACCATTGCCAGTAAGCTAGTCTTTTGTACCACTTGGGATGATGAAAGGGGGTTTATTGTCTCAGAGTTTTATTAGAGTATTTTTTTATTGTTTTTCCGATTCTCTGAAGTGTGGTGCTCAGTTACTACAAGTCTACTGGAGTTTGTAAAAGTGGAAGTGTCCATGCTCCTGGCTTTTCTCAGTACCCTGACAAAGTTGAGAATCATTGTTAATAATGGTGTTTTTTTCTGATGTATGTTCCTGGTCTTGGAATACAAGAATTGGATATGCAGAAAATGGATTATAGGCTGAGTTCAGCCTATAATCCAACACAAAATGAAATTTCCTTTTTTTTTATAAAGTACAAATGAAGCAAAGTTGGGGCTAAATGTGTGCTTAGTTTTTTGCCAAAATTTCTCCAAATGACAAATCAGCCTGTTTGACTTGTGAAATCTGAAGGAAAGCCAAGGATCTTCAGTCTTATTACATACTACTACAACTTTTTCTCCCTACCATCACCTATAGCAATACAGTATGTTCATGTCTGCAAAGCTGGCAGGGAAGGTTGTCTATTTTTATAGATATGTAATATTAACCTAGACATGAGCATCTTCAACGAACTAATTTTTTTTCTTGGTTCATTTTGTGCATGATTGTGGGACTCTTTCTTGAGGTAGAGGAAGGAGATCAAAACAGGGGAAAGGCAAGGGTGTTTTTAACTGCATCATGAAGACAAGTTGAGGAGGGGGAAAAACCTCACTCTCCTGGGACAGGGATAGAAAGATTTTTTTTCTTTGCCAGCCAGTGAGATCATTTGTGTTATTGTAAGCCTCTATCTACTTGGACACATGCACTGCCATTCTCTGGTCCAGGAAAAAAGAAAAACTCTTTGTACACTTAGTTTGTCAGGAATAGGGAAAATTATTCCTGTGTTGTGAAATCAAAATTTTTCAACTGGAGCAAAGTATGAGTTCAGCATTCTGCCAAATCTGAAGCCTTAAAAATGAGAGTGAGAAGGAGAGCTGATTCATTCCAGCTCAATAAAGAATTTGACTGTATGTAACAGCTGGACAAGCTATTATTTTTTTTACACGTGGACAGCCTCAGAAGTGTCCAGAAATAATAATGCAGCATGGGCATTCAATACGTCTGAGAAATTTTTACCCAAAACAGTAAAGAAAGAGGGAAAGGTACAAGTCTTTTAAAATGTGTTTTCACATGAAAATAGCATCACAAATAGCTACTGCATGGCAGCAGTGATAAACTAATGCTAGGGGACAGCAATTATGAATGTCACAGTAACCTCTGATAGGTGCCAAATGAAATCTCTAAATCAACATCTTACCTTCAGTGGCTGCATATTCCCAAAAAGAATATTCCCTCTTTGGCTCTTGTCTCCTGCTCCATCCTCTTCTACCTGCCAACAGCTGTGAAGGCTGGTGAGCTGCTTACAAGGCTCTGCACAGTGTAAATTAAAGAGCATGTTCATTTGGGAAGATGTCTTCAAACCTATAGTAAGTGGTGGATTGTGCCTCATTCATGCTCTTCTTGTGAAGAGATCCTCATTCAACAATATATGTATTGAGGCACATCTGGTGGGCCAAGGTTGATTTTTCTGTTCCCCAGGTTAACTCTAATCTCTGATCAGATGGTGGCAATATGGCACTCAGGATTGTATCTCATGCACTGGTTTATGGTTTGTTGGTTTTTTAAATGTATTTTTCTAATAAATGACCCTATTGGGAGTATTGATATGAAGTTGTTTTACAAAATGAGAGCAGGGATAACTGCTCTCCTTTTGGAGAATATGTCTGGAGCCACAGAAGGTGCAGTCAAGATGGGAATGACAGTCCTCAGTGAGCAAGAAGTCCTCTGAGCACAATTTAGAGCAGCCTTGACACTATTCTAACCTGTAGTATGGAAATGTAAAATGCCTTTCAGCTGCTTGCTGAATCTGGAAACAAGAAACATCAGCAGCCTTCCCCTGTGAGGCCCTGCAGAAACTATGTGCAGTAGCAGAGAATGCTGTTTAACTTTAAAGGAACAAAATCTGGGAATTTTTCAGAAATGAATTGTTTTGGGTTTTGAGGTTCAGAGGAAAACAAGAGATGGAAACCCTTTGGAAAAAAGGAAAAGGGATTGTGTGAACCTCAGTTTAGCTTTCAAAAATGTCAATCTGCCAGGGAGGTCTGTACAGGATTGCAGACCCAAGGGAACAGCAAACACAGTTGGCTTAAACTGGCTTTCCTGCCAGCTCACTAAGACAAGTGGGAAGTTCGAGGTTTGTAATCTTTTAAGTTTTCTCTGGACTTAAATTGGTTAGAGTTTGTTTGCTTGTTCCCTTCCCCCCATGTCCCTACTATTTAATAGGAAAACCAAGGATAAAATGTTAAGTCTCTCCTCTTTTATAAAAATGCCCCAAAATATGTACAGAACAGAGTGGAGAGGAATAACCCCAGTGACCACTAGCCAAAACTCACAAGTTGTATGTGCATATCTGAAATAGTTGGTGCACTCGCATAGGAAATCGCTGGATATTTTACACCTCTTGCAGCAGTTTAGTAACTGGCTGTGGAAGCTCATTCCCCACTTGAGAAAGTCATGAATTATACAGTTTTTACATCTGTTGAGCATGTTGTGCCTCTCAATCATCCAGCTATACTGAGCACTAAGTTTTCAGCCTTCACAATGAGATCACTGTTTTCAAGCACGTTCTAGTGGCATTTTGTCAAGCCATGTGTGTTTTCAGGATGGGGGCAGGGAAACAGGAACAAAAGTATGCTGCCATTTCACAGGATTACAATCTACTTTTCAGCCTACATAAAACTGCAACTCACCCATCAAGAAGAAGTATTTTTTGTTTACTACTTCTTAAAATGATCTGACTGTTGTTGGGCAAAAAGAGAGTGAAAGGGATAGATGTGTTTTATTCTGGATTTCAGTACCTGATAATGTTAAAAAAAAAAACCCAAACAACATAAAACCCCCAAAATTAAAACAACAACAAAATAAACAGCCAAAAACCAAAACAAAGCCAAAAACCTTCAGTCATCCTTAATCATTCCCTTAATGGATTTATATCAGTCTATGAAGGTTCATTTGTCTTCAGCTGCATGGTGTTTTGAATGTAACTCTGCTATTAAACAAGGGCTGACCATGTGAACACTATCATGGAGATTAAGGGAGACAAAGTATTTTAATTTTGCCTAGGCACAGGCATAAGGAAATTGCATACATTAATTAGCAGGTCTTAAATCAAAGTATTCCAGGTTTGTAATAGCAGGAGGTAGATTCCATGGAACTAAGAACAAACAACTTGAGAAGGGGCAAAGAGACAAAACCTCTGTAGAAATAATCCATGGATAATTTATTGCAGTGGAGACAGAGAAATTAATACGTTTATCTTGAGTCACCCAGGACTCATTGAGATCCCTCCAGGCTGCACAATTCACAGGCAAATAATAATTCCTTGTACTGAATGAGTTTAAGCATTGCTATATAAAGATTTCTTGTTTTTCTGGAGAGGGTTACTTATCATTTAAGCAACGGTCAGCCATGGTGACACTTACACTGGCCAAGATTCAGATGCAGAGAACACAAAAGCAATATGTATGATGAATGTTGACTACTCAATGCATAGGGGCAGCTTAAGGTTTTATGCATCTTTTGTACTAGCCTTTTGCTTTTAGACTAAAACCAACTTCTACAGTTTGCATCATTTGAAATTGAGGAATGGGCATTCCCATCTAAATAGATAACAAGCATGGCACTGAAAGAAAGGCACTCAGATTATAGCCTTATGTAAAATAAGCAGGACTAACAGTTGAATCAAAAATCTTTCTGTATTTTTGCTGAGGAGTAAAGCATGCAGAGAAAACACTTCTAAAGGCAAAACTCTTCTAAAGCACTTGGACCTTCTGTGCAGAATTCAGGTAGTCCAAGTGACTGTAATTCATGTTTTCCCCATTTTGTGAATGTGCAGAGCCAGCTGGGCCCAGCTAGACTGCAGGTGCTTGAGGAAGGGATAACCTTGTGTCCTGGGACACATGTCAGACTTGGCTGCAGCAGATGCTTTCCCTGCGGCCCAGAGCTGTGTAGGTGAATGGACAGGGAGGAAAATACACCAAGCAGGAGCCAAGGATAGAGCTACAGAGCCCCTACTTACGCACTGGGCTGCAGTGTCCACTGCTTCTTGCTGAAGCAACCTCCTGAAGTACCCTGATCAGCTGTGGGTCCTGCTTTGTGGCTACATTCACATGCCCACAGAAGTGTCCCAGCTCAAGGGCTAATCCTGATAGGGTGATCTAGCTTAAGTTAAACTGAGTGGAGTTCACACTAACTAGCTAAACTTGACCAATTGCAGCAGTTCTCTCCATTAAGCTCAGGATAAGTCATGTTATGTGTGGACTGGAGAAACTGAACTACCATTTCTTAGCCCATATATTTTCTTTTTATTTCTTTTTATCTTTTTTTCTATAATTGTCTCTTTTATTGTCGCTTGTTTTTCTTTCCCTGCTCTTTTCTCTTCCCCTTTTTTCCTTTCCTTTTATTTTTGGCTTACTAGTATATTCTAGCTAAGCTCAGCAACATCTCAGTGAAATTCATAAGAGAATCAAATGTGAGTTGTCTTTACTATGCTATGGGATGTGATTATAGCATTTCTGGTGATAATCAACACCCTATAGCTGACAATACTCTTCAGCATGCTGGGTACCAGTTTTTGTCACTGCAGCTGCCAGATCCTAGTAGGGGCTCTGGGCTGCTCAGCTCTGACATAGCCACTGCATGGGGCTGGATTTAAAAACAGGGCACCCTGATACACATAGAGTGCTAGTACCCATGTTGTTGATCCATGGCTACCTAAAACTATCTCTGCCTACATAGCGAAAGATCCCATATCAACAGGTTTCATAGATGCAATGGAGAGTGGTAACTTGTTACCATCCAATGATGTGACTTATCAAAGCAAGTGCTAGGCCAAGGTGTAAGAAAAATCTCTTTTTGGCCATGATATAGTTATGGTTAAGGTTCCTAAAAATAATGCAAGGTATATGTTGTTTATGTTTTAGTTAAAGCAAATCTCTTTCCATATGGAACAACACAAGGCTTAGATCTCTGCTGGTTCCAACTGCTACAGCTTAGTATCCTCATACCGTGTTTAAGTTTTGGCTACATATCATCACTATGGGATTCTGATTAAACTTTAATATCTGTGTTGCCTCTGCCTTTTCTGTTTAGATCATAGCATTCAGTTTTTCCATTATACACATGAACAATACCCTGACCTTGGTATGATTTCTTTATCATATCACAAATATCCTCTGTACCCAATTTTGCCAGGATGCAGGAATCTTATAAAAAAAAAGTGGGAAAGTAGTCTGTAACTTGTATTGTACTTGGCACATAACAACTGAATATAAACTGGTGTAAAAATCAAAGCTGGCTGGAAAAATTATCTGAAATGGGATGAAGCTCAGCAAAGAAATTCTTTACTGTAAATAACTAAACTACCAATCACCAGGTGATTGGTGACAGCATGAGTTCACTAAGAACAGATTTGTGCCTAACATCTGTTGGCCATCTATGGCGAGGTTACAGCATTGGTGGATAAGGGAAGAGCAACTGATGTCATCTAAGTGGACTAGTCTAAAGCATTTGACACTGTCCCACACAATATCCTGGTTTCAAAATTGGAGAGATATAGATTTGATGGACTGACTGCTTGGTGAGTAAGGAATTGGCTGGCTGGATGAATGCAAAGAGTTGTGGTTAATGGCTTGGTGTCTGAGTGGAGGCTGGTGATGAGTGGTGTCCCTCAGGAGTTCATATTGGCACCGGTGCTGTTTAACTTCTTTGTTGGTGACACAGACAGTGGAGTTGAGAGCACCCTCAGCAAGTCTGCTGACAACACCAAACTTTATGGTGTGGTCAGCANCATCATTTGAAATTGAGGAATGGGCATTCCCATCTAAATAGATAACAAGCATGGCACTGAAAGAAAGGCACTCAGATTATAGCTTTATGTAAAATAAGCAGGACTAACAGTTGAATCAAAAATCTTTCTGTATTTTTGCTGAGGAGTAAAGCATGCAGAGAAAACACTTCTAAAGGCAAAACTCTTCTAAAGCACTTGGACCTTCTGTGCAGAATTCAGGTAGTCCAAGTGACTGTAATTCATGTTTTCCCCATTTTGTGAATGTGCAGAGCCAGCTGGGCCCAGCTAGACTGCAGGTGCTTGAGGAAGGGATAACCTTGTGTCCTGGGACACATGTCAGACTTGGCTGCAGCAGATGCTTTCCCTGCGGCCCAGAGCTGTGTAGGTGAATGGACAGGGAGGAAAATACACCAAGCAGGAGCCAAGGATAGAGCTACAGAGCCCCTACTTACGCACTGGGCTGCAGTGTCCACTGCTTCTTGCTGAAGCAACCTCCTGAAGTACCCTGATCAGCTGTGGGTCCTGCTTTGTGGCTACATTCACATGCCCACAGAAGTGTCCCAGCTCAAGGGCTAATCCTGATAGGGTGATCTAGCTTAAGTTAGACTGAGTGGAGTTCACACTAACTAGCTAAACTTGACCAATTGCAGCAGTTCTCTCCATTAAGCTCAGGATAAGTCATGTTATGTGTGGACTGGAGAAACTGAACTACCATTTCTTAGCCCATATATTTTCTTTTTATTTCTTTTTATCTTTTTTTCTATAATTGTCTCTTTTATTGTCGCTTGTTTTTCTTTCCCTGCTCTTTTCTCTTCCCCTTTTTTCCTTTCCTTTTATTTTTGGCTTACTAGTATATTCTAGCTAAGCTCAGCAACATCTCAGTGAAATTCATAAGAGAATCAAATGTGAGTTGTCTTTACTATGCTATGGGATGTGATTATAGCATTTCTGGTGATAATCAACACCCTATAGCTGACAATACTCTTCAGCATGCTGGGTACCAGTTTTTGTCACTGCAGCTGCCAGATCCTAGTAGGGGCTCTGGGCTGCTCAGCTCTGACATAGCCACTGCATGGGGCTGGATTTAAAAACAGGGCACCCTGATACACATAGAGTGCTAGTACCCATGTTGTTGATCCATGGCTACCTAAAACTATCTCTGCCTACATAGCGAAAGATCCCATATCAACAGGTTTCATAGATGCAATGGAGAGTGGTAACTTGTTACCACCCAATGATGTGACTTATCAAAGCAAGTGCTAGGCCAAGGTGTAAGAAAAATCTCTTTTTGGCCATGATATAGTTATGGTTAAGGTTCCTAAAAATAATGCAAGGTATATGTTGTTTATGTTTTAGTTAAAGCAAATCTCTTTCCATATGGAACAACACAAGGCTTAGATCTCTGCTGGTTCCAACTGCTACAGCTTAGTATCCTCATACCGTGTTTAAGTTTTGGCTACATATCATCACTATGGGATTCTGATTAAACTTTAATATCTGTGTTGCCTCTGCCTTTTCTGTTTAGATCATAGCATTCAATTTTTCCATTATACACATGAACAATACCCTGACCTTGGTATGATTTCTTTATCATATCACAAATATCCTCTGTACCCAATTTTGCCAGGATGCAGGAATCTTATAAAAAAAAAGTGGGAAAGTAGTCTGTAACTTGTATTGTACTTGGCACATAACAACTGAATATAAACTGGTGTAAAAATCAAAGCTGGCTGGAAAAATTATCTGAAATGGGATGAAGCTCAGCAAAGAAATTCTTTACTGTAAATAACTAAACTACCAATCACCAGGTGATTGGTGACAGCATGAGTTCACTAAGAACAGATTTGTGCCTAACATCTGTTGGCCATCTATGGCGAGGTTACAGCATTGGTGGATAAGGGAAGAGCAACTGATGTCATCTAAGTGGACTAGTCTAAAGCATTTGACACTGTCCCACACAATATCCTGGTTTCAAAATTGGAGAGATATAGATTTGATGGACTGACTGCTTGGTGAGTAAGGAATTGGCTGGCTGGATGAATGCAAAGAGTTGTGGTTAATGGCTTGGTGTCTGAGTGGAGGCTGGTGATGAGTGGTGTCCCTCAGGAGTTCATATTGGCACCGGTGCTGTTTAACTTCTTTGTTGGTGACACAGACAGTGGAGTTGAGAGCACCCTCAGCAAGTTTGCTGACAACACCAAACTTTATGGTGTGGTCAGCATGCTAGAGGGAAGGGATGCCATTCAGAAGAGATCTTGACAGGCAGGCATGTGTGAACCTCATGAAGTTCAACAAGGTCAAGTTCAGGGTCCTGCATCTGGGTCAAGGCAATCCCAAGCTTAGATACAGGCTGGACAATGAGTGGATTGAGAGCAGCCCTGCAGAGAAAGACTTGAGGGTCTTCGTGGATGAAAAACTGAATATGAGCCAGCAATGTGTGCTTGCAGCCCAGAAAGCCAATCATACCCTGGGCTGCATCAAAGCAAGCATGGCCAGCAGGTCAAGCGAAGAGATTCTTCCCCTCTACTCTGCACTGGTGAGACTCCATCTGAAGTACTGTGTCCAACTCTAGGGCCTCCAGAATAAGAAAGACATGGACCTGCTTGAGGGGGTCCAGAGGAGGGCTACAATAATGATCGAAGGGCTGGAGCACCTCCCCTACAAGACAGGCTGGCAGGGTTGGGATTGTTCAACCCAGAGAAGAGAAGGTTCTGGGGAGACCTTATAGAATCCTTCCAGTACTTAAAGGGGACCTAAAGAAAAGATGAGGAGGAACTTTTTATCAGGCAGTATAGTGACAGGATAGGTGGTAATAGTTTTAAACTGAAAAAAAGGGTGAGGTTTATATTAGATAAGAGGAATAAATTCTTTACTGTGAGGGTGGTGAGACAATGAAACAGCTTGGCTAGAGAAATTGTGAATGCCCTATTCCTGGCAGTGTTCAAAACCAGGTTGGATGAGGCCTTAAGCAACCTGGTTTAGTGGAAGCTATCCCTATCTGTGGCAGGAAGGTTGGAACGAGATGAACTTTAATGTCCCTTCCAACCCAAATTCCATTCTATGAGTCTATGATTTTGATGTTGTGATATTTACATTAAGCTCAGTCACAACAGAGGTTAAGAAAAGGGATGAAGACTTGAAGTGAGGGGACAGTCTATGGGCTAATATTAGCTGCACTGTTTTGTTTTGGGACACACAGAAAGGATGTGAAGCTAAAGTATCTTTGGTATTACCAGTTGCATGTTAAATGGGATTCCCTCCTTGAAGATATTTTCTGCGTTGTCAGAGGAAGGAAATGGCAGCTGTGAAGTCAGGCTCCTCTCATGCTGACCACAAAGCTGCACACACACACACACCCAGCCACACACTCCCTGGAAATCTATGCCAGATGCAGGAAAGAATGAGCAAGGTTTTCAAAGTGGTCACAGTATATGGGAAGGAATATTTTAACAACTGGAAAGCCTTGGATAATCTCAAGATTTTTCTTTAAGAAAATCCACTCTAAAGTTCTCAGTGGTGTAAAAGAAAGAGCTATATGTCTTCTTTCCATCTAGAGTTTAAAAAGGGCAAGCTGAAAGCCTCTTTTTATATGTTGTCTGCGTGCTTGCTGTGAAGCAGAAGTAGTAAATACTGGGTTTGGGGCAACAGTAAGCTGAGATAATGAGGTATTTATGAGAAAACAAAGGTCTTTGACCAGACTCTGAGACAAGAAGGCCCTTTCTAGCTCTTTGCTTCTGGAAGACACCTCAACTCCTTGGCCAAAAGCCATAGCTAGTGTAATGGGGGCTTATAAGAAAATGGTAAATGTTTTCCATAGAACAGAAAAACTCAAGAAATGTTTTGTTTGAAAATATTAACAAAAAGGTTCAACAAAAACAGCTGAACACCCAGAAATCCAGCTCTATTTTCCGATTTTTTTTGAAATGTTTTGATAAAATCTTGGCTTTTAGAAACACAGAAGAAATATTTTGGGTTCATATAGCTGTAGACAAAAAAGATGAACAAAACACTATGTCTCCAAAAGTAACCCTTTCACAGGAGGCCTTTTTCTTCTTTGCTGAAAAATATTTTGATTGAAAAAAAAAAATGTGACCATCTACATTTGTTGCACCAAGTATAGAAAATTATTACAGAACACCTTGGCTCTGCCACGAGTGCTCCTGGTGAATGGGCTCACTCTGTCCCTCTCTTGGGAACAAAACCACAAAGTGAATGTAGCTTTTTGGTGTGCTGAACAGCCAGAAGTAGATACAAGCTGAATAGAAATGAAACAGGTGCATAAGGAGCAGCAGAAGAATAGGAGTAGACACTGGCACAAGGTTAGATCTGCTGAGAAAGAAGATTGTTCTTCAGCTAGGAAGTAAATTACAGGTAGAAATGAGAGAGATGAAACAAGGTCACATGCTTAAAGGAAAATGTATGCTTGCTGATTCCTGAGTTTGAGTAATAGACTTCTGTTCTCTAGTCCTCCACTACAGCCATCTTTTTAGTGCCCTAATTTCTTGACTCACTAACTGATAAACAATTTTAATGACATAGTACTAGGGATGTTTTCTGAAGAGCTTTTAATATTTTCTGTCTTCTAATGTTGTAGCAAATTGCAGTTATTTAGGCACAGCTGCTGCCTGCTCCAAGCATGCTTATAGTGTCAAGGTAGACTGTATGTTCAAATCTGGAGGTCAGGTCACAGAGCTCCTGCCATTAGTTGCACTTATTTTTCTCTTGTATGATGTGCACTTTATTCTTCTTCATGAACAATGGATTGAAGCTATACCATTATTTCGATTTACGTCAGCAGTGGATGTAAGTGGAAATATTATATCTCATTGTAAGTGGGGACATTTATTCCTATATTTGGTGTTGTCTGTCTATCATGGATATACTTAATTTCTGAGCTGCAAACAATATAGAAAATTATATTATATTCTTATGTTTCCCATCTGGAAGCAATAAATCTTACTCTATAAGCCACACCTAGGCATTCCTGGGCACTCAGAATTAGGAAGGTTCTGCAGCTTTCTGGGAACAGAATGAGTCTTGGTAGGAAAGTTCTGCTTTGCCTTTCATATTCAGCAAAGACAAGGGACAGCCTTTTGGAAAACTTCTCAGGCTAAGTTGTGTGTTAGAAACTCTTGTTCAAATAATTTATAGCAGAGTTCAAATGCAGTGCTAAACAAACAATGGCTTTGGTGCTGTAGCACGTTGACTAAGAATTCACTTCCAGCAGCCATTCAAACACAAGTTTAAATGGATATTCTCCTAGTCCAATACAAAGACACTCAGATCATTATCATAACAACAGAAAATGATAGTCTGGGAGAAAAATGTTATGATTGTCTTTGATTAGAATATATATTTAAGTGCATTAGTGAGCATCAAGTGTTCAGACTGATCTGTTAAGTGATATCCTTCTCTCTGTTGCTCTAGGTCACCTCTGATTTGGGTTGTACTCAGTAAAGAACTTTTCAGTACCTTGTGAGAGGAGGGTCATTCCTTATGTTCATTTAGAAAGGCTTAAGTCTATGATGTGAGTACAATAGTACTGGTAATTTATCTCTAAACAGTGTCTTTCTTAAAGGTTGAACTTGCATCATATGCAGAATTCTGCTTTTAGCAGTGTCTGCTTTGAGTTGATCCTGTTCTTTTTAAGTCTTGTTTCTTCCATATCTCTTGAAGTCCCTTTATTGCCATAAAGTCATAAATGTGACAGAATACCATTTTTTTCTTTCTTTCTGAAGGAAAGCCTGAAAGATCTGGATGCTAGAAGTAGACCTAGCAAACCTCTTCTAGAGAGTGGAAATAGTGCAGTAGCATGACAGTATAGTTTGTCAAGTCTTAACAGGGTATTTCACCAGGTCTTGCTTACTTGAACCTCAGATTTGGAGGACAAGGCACCTCATGGCATTAAAATTTAAGCTAGGCAAGGTCTAGAAATAATGTATTTTGACCAAAGGCATCTAAATATAGATGATTTCTTTAAAAAAGAAAAATAAACCCAGAGAGAAGACCTGTTTCTCTTTATTTTTAGTTCTTTTAATTTTCTCTTTTTCCCTCTTAGTAGTTTAAAGTTCAAAAACTTAATACCTTTTCCAGAAAAAAGCCACAGTATTACAACAGCAAAAACACCATGTCCTTTATAATGGAACACCTATTCAGGATATCAGTGGGTAGATGAGCCTTTCATNAAAAGATTCTGTATGTAATGTGGCCTTGTGCTGCTTTTAATATGAAATTAAGCAGAGCCATGGCAGGGACGGAGGAGAGACAGTGATTTCAGCACATTTTAGCCTTGCATTGGCCCGTATTGACATTTGCCATAAAGCGAAAGGGCTGGAAGCTCTTGTATATGTGGTACTACAAAACTGAGAGTAGCATATTCAAGTAAAACCAAATTAGAACCAAACCCCAGAAACCCAAAAGGTTGTTTTAGTCATTGATGAGAAGAAAGCTAAGCACCGTAATCTATTTGAAGATTTTACCCAATCAGTGTGCAATTTCTCTCCTCTTCACCTCCCTCCAAGTCTCTCTGTCCGTGATACTTGAAGAACATAAGGAATCAGGTCAGGTGGAAGGCAGACCACTTCTTCACACTCTGCATACAAAGTTACTCCTTTTTGTAGCTTCTTCGTATGTTACAAAATAAACCTTCAGGTGGTGATTTGAGCTCTCTCCGTAGTCCCTTCATGGCAATGGCACCGTCCAGATTGACACCAAGTTCTTGGTTTCAACTAGATCTTCTTACACAAAAATACTTCTAGCATTCCCATTTCTACATCTGTATTAATGTAATGCCCCAGGTATAATTCCCTGGCGAAGACTAGTGCTCAGTTCTCTTTTACTATAAGAACTGCTCTTCAGTGCATTAGCTTCAGTGTGACATGAGCATGAACTAAAGGGCTGCTATGTCTAGGGCCCTTTTCCAGAATAAGGGCTTTCTATTAACATTCAGAACAGACATTCATACTGGCCTCTGTAATTATTCTCTAACCACAAATTGATTGCCTTATGAAATTACCCAAATATTAGATATCATGAGTTTTTATCACATATTATGCTATTAAACTGGTCATAGAAATAAAAACAGCGTTCTGTATGATGTTTGCAGTGCAAGCTGGATTAGACTTACTTGGATGTAGGTTTTCTTTTCTTCCTATTGTTTTGGACTCACACATGTTCTCGCATGTGCCATATGAGTACAGTAAAGCAGAGCCAAAAATTAAAATGATAGTTGTTCTGCCATTTTTTCCCCCCAAATTAAAACTGTACAGTCATACACATGTTTAGACAAGATGTTACTGCTTTTAGTTTAGGCTCCCATTGCAGTAATATCTTATCTTAGATAGAGAATTCATCCTTGAGGGTATTGAAACTAAAGCTTGCCTGTAGAAATGGTCTCAGTCAATGGAAAGTGGTAGAGTTTATTTAGGAATTAGATAATGCAAAACTATATCCTTTGTTTTTCAAAGCATAAGATAACTTGCTCACTGTTGTCCTTTCTCACTTAAGCAGCGATAAATGTATGAACAGTAATAAGTATTCAGTCTGGCTTCAATTGTGTTTCCAACATTCTCTGCAAGGAAACTCATTTATGTTTTAGATGTGTCAGTCTTTGCATTTTCCTTGCCAAAGAGCTGTAGAAATCTGCATAACTAAGTGCTAACATTCTGTTGTTAGAAATGAAACATCATCATCAATCTGCTGACATATTCTGATGTCACATTTTGCTTATAATCGCAGTGATAACTCTTCTGGGGAAGACCCCTCTAGTGAGAACAAGGGATTTTCTATACCTCCTAGAGTATACTCACATCCTCTCTATTAATATCCTAGGTGATAATCACCAGAAATAGCACCAAGTACTGAGAAGCAATGACATTAAACCAAGCACACAGATCTACACATTACCCCAAATCCTCTGGGGCTACCAAAGGGCTTCCACAGGCTTCATCAGGCTCTAGATCATACCTGAATAGGCTTTGGCCTTAAAAACAGATTAATACAAGTAAAAACTATACTGCACCACCCAGCTATTCTTCACGTAGCTACAACAATATCCTTGTCAGATGAGTGTTGGTGGGCAAGGAAAGGGCCGTTACAGCTATCTGTTTCTCAGGCCAAGTGAAAGCCATAGTAAGATAATTTTCCGAAGTATACTGAAAAGATGTACTTCCTAACACCCTTGTTGATTGCATTGTAACTGATATGTTTTAATTAGACATGAAATAGGTTGCTCTTTGCTCCCAGTGTATTCATCTGTTAACAATATCTCCACAGCAGCAGCTGCATCAAGCTGATTTTTATTTTCATGGTAAAGGTATTGGAAAGGAGAGAAAAAACCCAATCAATCAAACCAAACCAAACAACAAAAAAGCAGTTCTACCTTTGCTAAGATTGAATTTGTTGAGGGGTGAAACTCTACAATCAATAACAACAGAAAACACTGGGTGGGGATAAAGCATGATGCATATCCTGAGAGGAATAATAAAATATGTCCAGCTTATATAGGTAATCTTCTCTGTAGGCTTGCCCTACAAATTTAAGGAAGATTAAATTTCAGATATGCTGTTTCTTGTTTTTTCTGGCAACAATAAACTTCAGTTTGGGAGAGGTAGGGGAGGGAGTGTGGAGAAAAAGCCACAGTAAAGTGTCGGCTGTCCATGTAGTTTTGCCAGACTGCTGTCTCATTTGAGAGCTGTGATCGAGATTTATTGGGCTTAAAATATGAAACAGACCTTTCATGTTGGAATTCTAAATATCCTCTTAAGCAGTAGTGAGTACCACCAAATGCTTAAAGGCAACACACAAGAGTTCAAACCCACACAATGGTTTCTTCTCTCTTGTGAACCAACAGATTGTAGGAATCTTGTTCCATCTTCTTATTTCTGAACTGGGGAAGAAGTATGTTGGATGTTACCTTCATCATCTGAAAATCACTTTGGTTTTTTTTTGTATTAGATTTTGGCTCACATGGTCAAGATTACTAGTGTTTGAACATGTGCATTGAATGGGCAGGTTTATCACTTAATATAGAAAATGCTTGAATGTGTGCAAGATGTTTGCATCTTGGTAGCACAATTTTTTAAGCTCTCACCTATGTAGTGGCAGCAGGAACTGCTTGAAAAAGATCTACACTATTTGTTTCATGCCATTTTGCCAGCCTCCTGTTTCTCTGTTATGCCAGCAGCTATGTTCTACAGGGAAAATAAAACTGTCTGCTGGAGAAATAAAACTAGAGCCAATGTTTTCTCTATGGATCTCAGGGGTTAGAGGGCAAAATGCAAAACCTACCTCCTTTCACTGCTCTTTCATCATTATGTTTTAAAAGTATATTTGAAAGCACTAATCTTCTCCTTCAACTTAATTAGGAGGTGCAGCAATGAGAATATATTAGGACTGCTAGGCTGTACATTGTCATTTATGCTGAGTTCTGACTAGGCTGTAGGTCTGGTAGAAGTTATGTTGTATTTCTGGTATGAAATAAGTAGATTTGATTGTTCCAGGTTTCAACTACTGAATGGAGTTCCAACCATCAATTGAAGCCTGGGTGATTGTTTTATAGTGGCTTATGGGTCTTCAGTAGCAGTTCTATCAATGATATGTGGACCAGGTGACCTGTTGAGTGGCCATTGTGCATATGCTCAAAGACTTTGTTTTTGCCAGCTGTCCCAGTGGTACTAGGAAAGGGAGGAAACATGGGAGAGCAAGCACTACAAACCATAGGAAAAAGAGAGCACAAATTTCCTTATTTTTCTTCCTTTTGCAATGAATATCACTTACAAAGCATGAAAGAGATTGAGATGAGTAAGAAAGTCCCTTTCTCTACTGACTAGTAGGTATATAATATCTGATACACAAGATTCATCACCTGAACTGAATTTCTTCTTTGAAGATGTTGCATTTCAGCAATGCTTATAAGACTTTGACATCCCTTTTCATTGCCAAGTATACACTTTGCAGTTCTTCAGTCTAAGAAATTAGTGTGTCTTGTATTAGTCCATATTAGCCTCCATAGTAGACTAACATGGGTTCAGACTCTCAATGGCTTTTTCATATGTAATGTTATTAGCTCCTAAAGCAAACAATATTGACACATCTCCTTTGGTTGAAAAAGGTACCATGAAGATCCTGGAGGTGTTATCCAGATGATTTCTCGTTTGAGCTTAGAGGATGCACATGATCCAAGGACAGGTCAGAAGTGTTGTTCTCTTAGGCATTAGTATTTTGCATCGAGAATGTAGCATGGTAGTGCTCTGTAGTTTACAGTCCCTGTGGAAAAATGGTGAGCTGAATTTAGATTTGCTTAATATGGTTTCACAGAATCCTAGAATGGTTTGGGTTGGAAGGGACCTCTGGAAGTCATCTAGTCTAACCCCCCTGCAGTGGGCAGGGACAACCCCAACTAAACCCCACAGCAACCCAATATTCCCAGGTGGTCTCCCGTCCAAGTACTAACCAGGCCCAACCCTGCTTGACTTCTGAGATCAGATGAGATCGGGCCTTCTCAGGGTGGTATGGCCATAATTTTAGGTGTTTTTAGCTGAATGATGATGATGATAGTTTTGAATCTGACTAAAATCCTGTGAAGAATCCTCACTCACAAGTTCACTTGCAACTACTGCTCCAGAGCCCAGACTTGTTAACATTCCAGGCATGCTGCAGAACTCATAATTTACAGTCTTCTGATTTGGAGTGGGTTGAATAGTGATGAAGATTGAATGGATTCATTAGAATTCTTGTTTATTTCAAGCAGTTATACATCTCTTTTAGTTTGGATAGTCTTCACTAGGCAGGTCATTTATGGTTTTGCATTGTGAACTTTATTCCTTTCCTTTATTTGCTGGGCCAGATTTAGAACAAAAAAGATTGCGCTTAATAATTGGACAAAACATTCTTCTTGCAGCATGTACTGCAGTTTCATCTGTTGTGACTAGTATTTGAAGTCAGAAGATAGAATTATCTGGTTTCACCAGAATGAGTTTAAGGTATTCTTTGGCTCCTATTTTATATGTTGTTTCTCTCAGCCTAGAAAAACCACTGTTTAACAGCAAATTTGATGTGACTAAACAGACTATAAAAACCCAAAGCCTCTAATGATTCTTCTATGAATGCTATAATGGAGAAATATGAGTTTTCTATGTGTAATAAGTGCTGCAGATGTGCTGCTTTAGTCATGCACCATCAGTTGAGGAAGGCTTAAGGTTTACTGCAAAGTAGATAATAAGTAAATTGCAAGGGAAAGAAAAAAGTATGAAAAACTCCTTGTGTGTTCAATTTACTCTAAAATTTGATATACATAACAGAATAGCTGATGGTCCAATTATTGGTCCAAAATCTTAGATCTGGAAGAATAAACTTGCTTTGGAATTGTTGTACTCCCCTGTGCAACGACCCTGATCCACTTTTCATTTCTTGTATAATATATGCTGCGTGGCACTATAGCTCCACAGTAGCCTGACATTTGCATTGGCAGCAGTAGGATTCCTGGATATAGACTGACAATAGCCAGTGTGGGAAGGAATGGATGACAGTCAAGACACTAAACAGATGTAAAATATCTTGTCATTCTTCTTAACAGATGTCAATCACAGTCTCTAACTAAACAAGACACCCCTGAGTGTGAGAGCTAGCTACTCTGTTGACTTGTTATCTTCACAGAGGCTTCCCAGTAGGAAACATTGTGGGAGAGATTACCTGGGAAATCCAGGCTTCTGCAACCTATATCTTTTAGACAAGTCTAAAAACAAACAAGCATGGAAAGTGGGAGCTTGTTTTCCTGGAAAGGCCACATGGCACAGTTGGCCTCGCTGGAGAGATAGACATAATGAAATTAGCATCCAATTTGTATCAATTCCCTTCAAGGTCAGATCAACTCATGTTATCCTATTAGCTTGCAGCAGTTAAAGAAACATACAGATGTGTCTGCATTCTGAAGACCAAGACAAAGCCTTGTTACGCACTTTTTTTCCTTTTTTTTTCTTTTTTCCTCCAATGGGATTACAATGGTCCCTGTTGTTTGCCTTTGTTTCAGCACTGGTTGATTGACAATACCCTGGGAGATGTCACTGTCCTTGCTCCATGCATTGTAATAGCCAAGGGTACCAAGGGTGCTTTAGGACTTCCATCCCCTCTTTTTTTTCAGGTGTTATAAACATCTGTCACAGCATGACACTGACAAGGTCTTGTTGAGCTTACATGTCTGATGCTCTGTCAGTGTCTGAGGGAGATGCAAGAGAAAACTTTAGGTAGTGACATGAATAGAGGGCAAAGAAATAGGGCAACTTTATTATGGACTGTCATCAGAAAGTAGCATGTGTGGAATGTCAATTTAATAATAGAATTGACAGCTTTTCTCTGGTTTCCGCAATGCCACAAGTGTTTCTTTGACAGTTTAAAAAATAGGCCTTTGTAGCAGTCATTGAGTGGCACTACACACATTTGTGAATGCCTTGCATGACTGAGATTCCCCCCAAATGCCACTGTCCTAAGACCAGTCCCAAGAATCCTTCTGCATTGACTAAGGGTAGTGGTGTATGGAGACCTGGTGAACCTAAACAATGCAAAATATGATGTACAGTAGCCAGGAGGATGCAGCACAGCTAACAAGATGCTGAGTTACTGTTTTGTGAAGAGGAAATTTCTAAATCAAAGAGGATGCTTTTGTAAGGGTAAAAGTTGCTACATAACTGGCCTTAAATATTCAGATTTCTAATGAAAATTATTTTTCCATTTTTCATTCAACAAGCATTCACAGAAAGTTTCCATTTGCTCATCATAGAAAACTACTAGCATTTAGTGAAAAATAGAGGTCTGTACCTTTTCTAATAATCAACCAAAAAGTAAAAGAAATTAGAGAAGCAGAATTTTACATTATTCCTCCCTTACAGGTAAGAAGTTCTAACTAGTCTCTCTGCTTTTGTGATTATGAGTTCAGCTGTTTCAGAAAGCAAAGCACTCAGTCTGGGGAATAATATTGCTGCTCTACAAGCTAAAAACACAAAAATAAATTCGAAATGTCTTTTTTTTTTTTTTAAACTGTTCTTTTCAGTGTTGTATTAGACATGAATTATCCTAGTAGAGGACAAGGCATTTTTCATAATCTCTTTGCAATTCTAAAACCATAGACTTCAAGATTTTATTTTATTGCAACTCTAAATGACAAATAGCTACCATGCCTTTATTTAGGTGTCAACAGAATAATTTGTCTTCCACTTTTGAGGAACAGAATCATTCTAGTAAAGAAAAGATGATTGAGCAGAGTGTGAAATAGAATAAAAAGAAAATGAAAACTCTAAAGTCTGTATATTGGTAAGTGGGTTTTATTCCCTTTTAAAAAATCATATGCTAGAGCATTCATTTTCAACATTGGACTTTTCTACCAAGGGTAAACATTAAAAAGAACAAAAAAAAACCCCAAACACCTAAAAACCCACCTTTGTCCCTTTGAGAGAAAGTCTTTCAAAAAGTGAAAGAAGAAAAACCAATATTCTTCTTGTTTGACTTTTCAAATTTATGGCCCCGTGCAGTCCTCTTGTCACTTCCATTATGCAAGGAAATATGTTTCTTTGTTTGGACATGCAAGGCTTCTAATTGGATGTTGTCTCTAATATAGCCTTTATGAGCTACATAACGTGAGGTACTTGTGTAGTGTTTAACACCCCACAGTAGCTGCAGGAGAGGTTCTGTGGCTGGGGGAAGAAAAATCCCTCAGAACAATTTTTTATTGTTCAAAGGCTGCAGTCAAAGTGGAGAAGCACAGTATTAGACCCTTGAGGGCTATGCCCAAGAAGCGAAGATGGAACTGAGAGGCCCTTGACAGGCTATTTCCTGGGCCAGAGAAGTTAGTATGGAGTGTGCTTGTAAGCCCAACCTGCACATACTGCAATCCACTCTTGATAAGATTTAAGATCAAAATGCTCTGTACTATTTGGACAGATACCAATGCTCTCCAAATGTGGGGGTTTTTTTCTGAGTCTGAAAGGACAGAAAAAGCATGAATTAACTTTGGATCTGACTACCTTTGGGGGACGGTCCAAGACTTTGCTCATGCCTCTGTGGTGACAAACAAAGATGGTTCAACATACAACTAAGAACACATTTCTGAGAGTTTTAGCCTGCTTCCTGTGTATAAACAGAAGAAAAAGAAGACTTTATCAGAAATGTTGCTCCTGAAACAGTTTCTACATATCTAGTTTGGAGATAAGGTTTCAGTCAACTTGACCTCACAGTTATAAAAGACTGGTGGTCTCAACTTGACACCTAATTAGTATTTCCCCACATTGCCATTTTTGTGTCTGCAGTTTGGCATGATCTACAATTTCTCCTCAGGAGACCCCAAGTTGTGCAATGCTGAGCCCAATATGGGTTGAGAAAGGAACCTCAGCTGAGCTCCAAAAGGGAGTTTACAGAGACCCTGTCTGCGCTCAGCCACCATCATCAGTCCTGTGTTTTCACCATTACACTGAAAAATAACTAATGAAAGAATAGAAAATATGTTCAGTTAAACAGAACACAGTATGCAATATTTCTGGTACCTTGTGGAGCCTAAACTTCAAACTAACTGTAAAAAGCCATCAGGATATAGCTGTTGCACCGCTGATAACCATCTCAGTGAAGAAATTCTTCCTAATATCTAATCTGAACCTTCCTTGGCACAACGTGAAGCTATTTCCTCTTGTCCTATCAGTTGTAACTTGGGAGAAGAGACTGAGCCCCATCTCACTACAACCTTCTTTCAGGTAGTTGTAGAGAGTGATCAGGAACACTCAGCAGTCGTATTCCCACTCAATTCCTCCATACATTTCAAATAACTCAGGTTATTTGAGCATTTACAGGGCCCTATTGGCAACTAGTATTCACCAGGTGCATGGCTCCTACTGTCATCAAAATCACTGCTCAGCGTGGTACTGACACTAGGACTCACACTGGCATATTTTGATTTATTTCTGCCTGGTTTGCCATAGTCTTTGTAGAGCTCTCATTTATTTTGCCCCTCTGCAACTGATACCCAAGATAGTAAAGCACACTGAGGGCACCTCCAGCTGCACTGGAGTGAGAGATCTCACTTGGTACGAAGAGGGCCAGGCCTTGGTTCAGCCTTTGCCATGGACATGCTGCACAGCCCTGTGCCTCCTCCCTAGGACCCTCCTGCACTAGGAGCAGCAGGTGAGCAGATCGTGGATGAGAGCATTAACATATGAAGTTACTGAGCAGGAAAGTGTCTGCTTCACTGCACCACAAATGCTAAAACTACGGATGACTTTTGTGGGATGAAGGGAGGAAGGGAGCAAGAGAGAAAGGGAGGATATACTTAAGGTGGTGCTAGCTGAGGAGATCTTCAGCACAACGCATAGGATTTGACAAAGGCTTTCCTTGCACCAAATTCTTTAGTCAGAGGTGCTTTTCATCTCTCAAAATTAAACCCTGAGCAGTGCTACATGTGTAAGCCTCTCCCTTGCTATGAATGCTAACTCTTCTGGATTTCCTATCTAGTCCAACAGGGCTTGGATGATATTTAAATGTGCATTACAATTGATGATTCTTAACAAAACTACACAGTGGTAGAACACTGTCTATGCTACTACATCACAGTAAGATATTTTACCAAAGAGTTGAGTTTCCATTTTAAGACACTTATGTAAAAACTGTCCTCTGTAGAGTAAGACATATTACTACCACAGTAAAAAGATTTGCCTGCCACTTATATAAGGCCCTTGTATTTGTAATGAGTGCCTTGTAACCCTTGGGATGTTTACCCTTAGAACATCCCCATGAAGTAATGTATGCTGTCATACCTACGTCATCAGGGGTTGATATGAGGCTTAGACAAGTCAAAATGAGGAACCAAAGTTGATAATCTGGTAGCTTGCTGCTGCGAAAAGATCATCTTCCCACTTCCCTTGGGCTGGCACTGGTGTTCATCTCACACTCTGCTGAGTGCAGGTGGTTCTTCTCTCTAAACTGATACAAACCTAGTCTTGCTTGCTGATTAATTTTCTACCAGTGTAGAGGGTTCAAAAAATAGCCAGGATGAGGGCAAGAGAGGTGGTGGCATCTTTAATCAAAAAAGATGCATGAAACAGGGCTATTTCTATAATGAAAGAATGTTCTTAATAAAAGATAATTATTTTTCTGAAGCTGACCTTTTCTTAATAATATTGCTGCTTGTTGAAAAACAAAAAGAAAGTGTCCACGTTGTAAAACTTCACCTTAAGTGCCTTAACTCAGTTACAGAAGGGCACAGAACAGACTGAATGGGTGGGTATGGCACCGTACCTGTGGGATCATCCTTCCTCCCTTTCCTAAACTGTCTGCTGTGTTTTGTTGTCCTGAATTCCATAAAAGGAATCTACAGGAAGGGAGAATTTTCTGACTTGATTATAGTGCCATTAAACACACATGCTCACAAACATGTTCCATTTCTTCTTCAGTAATGACTCATCAAGAGCTACAGTAGAAAATAGTTATTTATCACATAGGGCTGCCATGGAAAGCAGGAAAGAATGTGATTGTACGATTAAAGTCTGTGTATTAAAGCACTTGAGATGGAGAGCTAAGCTGAAATTACACATAAAACATTGATTTATCCATTTCCTGACTGTAATACTTTGATCATCCAAACAGATGTTGCATTAAAATGGGGTGAGTAGGTTTTTCTCATGTAATATAGCAAATTGCAAATTGTTAATAATAATTTAATTATTGTTCTACCCTTAACCAAATATCAGTTAATTCATTAACTTCAGTCTTGCCTTTCACTAGGGTATGATTATTACTACTTAGACCACATTTTAATCTAATCCAATGCTCAATACATTAATTTTTTTTTTTTTGCAAATACTAGAAGTTATGGATTTGGGTCAAATTTAAATCTACTTATCCAAAGTCTCACATATGAGTGAGAGATATGTGTTTTGGCAAGGAGGGAGTCTGGTTTGAGTCTAGCTGTTTGGAAATAGGCATGCTTAAATGTTGTCTAAGATAGATAAAAATCAGATATTTCTGCTATGAAAAGGGGCTTCTTTCTTACTAACAGAAAAATGTGTGGTCTGAAGTACAATTTTTCTTAGCAATACTGCCACTTGTTAAAAAGTAGAAGAAAAATATTTAAGTGACTTCAAATGAATCTCACATTTACCTAAAGAAAAACTTCAGCTCAACCATCTGCAGGAAAGGGCCATTATAATTCAAGTTTCTATAAACATGCTGTGATGACAGGATTTTTAATACTGTACCTGAAGGAAAAAGATAGTGTACAAATGTAATGCACCTGCTAGCTTGGGTGTTTATATGATCAGCTAAGCAGGAGCTCTTAATACTTCCCAGCAGATCTCTGCCAGTGGGCCTGCTATTAATCCCTCCACAGCCAGACAAGTTGGCCTTTATTTTTTCATATTGCTCTGGGCATCTCACATGACATTCCCAAATAAGGAGTTGTACTACAAGCTGCTCTGATTGCTAGTAATGACTTAACTGCAGAGGAATTATAACAGTATGAATAACAGTGGTTTGCACTGCGAATGCCTAAGCTGCTCCAAAAATGCCAGAGCAACCAATATAATGTGCTTCTCACTCAGAACTTCGAAATGGAAGAGAAAGTCAGGGCACTTTACAACTGCTGCTAATCTGTAAACACTGATTGTTCATTCAACAGCAGGAAGCAAGACCAAATAGAAATCAAATAATAGTGCTAGCTGTTACTGGGTATTATGGAAGCAAAATAGTGCAAACCAATAAATTAAAAATACAGGCAGGGACACATTTAAACATCCTTGTTTAAAAAGGGTAATCTGAATGAACATTTTGTCAGCAAAAGGTTTCTCTGTGTGCACAGGTCTTATTAAACAGTATTAGAGTTTTGACTTTAAGCTAGAAATAATCCAACATTGTTTGTGTATGTATTAGACTGCAGACTCCCTGGGGACAGAATCTTCCTATTTGTTTTGCCTTACAGCTTGTTTAATCTGGCCTCTAAGTTTGGGCTGTACTTATAAACTGTTAGCAGAGAGAGTAGATACAGAACATCTATCTAATAGTTATCTAATAATACATGTCAATAAAAAGACTACAGGTCTGAAATATTTTAAAAGGTGTCTTCAGCAAGCTGGAAGATAGATATAGAGCAGAGGAGTGCTTACAAATGGGCACTGACTCTCTGCCTTTTAATGGAGAAAGCTTCAAATTGCTGCTGTATACATAGGGGATGTGAGGCGGGGAGTAAGACCAAAAAGCAAGTTGCAAATCAAGCATAGGGAGGTAAGGAAAGCCTAGGCTTAAGCTCAGCCATTCACAACCAACTTCAGCCACCCTCCAGGCATGATTTAAGCAAATTCTGGAAGGTTTTCACCTTGCAACTGCTACTGTGCTGCTAATGAGGGAAGAAGTATTCCTAGGTGGGACTGGTGCTGCCTGGCAGCACTGGGGGAATGAGGAGGCCAGTGCATAGAAAAACTGTTTAATAGAATGGACTGAGGAGAGAAAGTGAGGTTTTGAGAAAGGCTCTGTAGCAATTTCAAGTGAGTTCAGGAGATATTGCAGCGGTGTTTGCTCTGACCCTCCTGCTGGGTGTGGGAGTGGTGATGAGCTTTGCTAGGCTCTGCCTCCAAAATAGACCCCTGAAGATTGACCTTGACCTTTTTGGCAGGGGACCATGTGCAGGAACCTGGAAGGTAGTGTGGATGTTTCTCTGCAGCATCGTGCAGGACTGCATCACCTGCCTGCGTGAACCAGTGAGCATGGGTGGGCAGCACCAGGCCTGAGAAGCATCACATCTGACACTTGCAAGGCACATTCACAGGAGAGTTTCAGAGCTGCTGCTTCTGTGGTTAGCTTGTGATGTTGCAGCGCACTGAATAGCCCTGATGGTGCCTACTGTGGCACCAGAGAGCACACTTCAGGGCAGACCCTTGCCACAGACAGCTTTGGTATTTGGAGTTACAGTAAGAGACCAAAAGAATTTCTCCTTCCAGCTATGAAAACCTGCATTCCTTCCTTCGGGCAAAGCAGGCTGGATTTCTCCTTGTCTGAATTCTCTTACTTATTTGATTTGCCAAAAAAAATCTGCCTCCCTGGAAAAGAGTAGTTACTGCTAATTGTTTTGCCTGAGAATCACTCCGAGTCGTCTACCAAAGCTGCCTTCTGGCAGCTGCCCAGGTTGCCACAGTTCTAGACAAAATGAAAATACTATTCAGCAAGAAGAATTCAATTTTTCAGATTTAGTTTTCGTCAAGATAAAGCATGCCTTGAGCTATAATCACTGTCTTCTCATCTGCTTGGCTAGCTGAGCAGGAACATAAAGGAAGAAAGATCAGTGCCTTCAAAAAAATTATTTCTTTTGAGTCCTTATGAAATCTATGAAAATAAAGTTTACTGTTATGAGGGGGGGAAATAACATCATCATCATCATCATAGTAAAAGCAGCTTGCAAATCTGGAACACTGTCTTTTTGGGAAATAAGTGTGCCCAAGTGCTCAGTATTCATGTGATCTATAACAGTAGGGAAATGGCATTATTAGGAAATATCCTGATCACAGATAGTTTGTGTGGCCCCACCTGGAGCCTGGAAAATGATCAAGCCATTTACAGACTAATCAGTGATGAAGACTTTCTGGGAATCCCCTAATCTCAAGACATTAACAATAATCACCTTCACCAGACGATAAAATCAGGATAAAGTCACCATCCTGAACAACCTGGGACCCCATCTGAAAATCAACATATGTGTTAAGTTCCTGGGAAGGGGCTGGGACATGACATGGAAATGTCATGACATGGAAATGACATGAATATTTACTCTTCTAGTAAATAAAAAGGAGATGTCTTTTGCCTTTCAGTGTACATGGTTTGGTGAAATTTTTCCCCCATGTGCCCAGCCATAAATAAAAAGGAATGCTACTTTCTAATACTAAAATTATAGTGTTAGACAGTTTTTATTCTCCAATGTTTTTGTAACATCATAAGAGCCAGATGTGATGGCTTATCTTGTGATCTTGAATAAGGATCAGAATAAGGACTCCTTTATCCTTCAGGGTGATTTGTCTGAATTAACAGAAGCCTGCACTCTTGCTCTCTTTCTTTGGTTTTCTTTGGCCTTTTTCTGCTGTCCTTGTGGGTTTGAAGCAGTAGTGAGGCACTATGCACAAGGTACTTGTGAACTAAGAGAGGAAAGACAGAATTTAAGAAATGGGATAACTGAAAAGAAAATGGTTAAAACTACAGTTCTGCATAAGGAGAAAACTATGTTGACATTGTCTACGAGGACTAAAACAGCCTATGGCAAATGGAGATGGTACTGCAAATCTTTCTGTTGTAACCTCCACACCTGCACCATGAGAAAAATCTTACTCACTGATCACAGATTTGAGTTTCACAAATATGAAGAGATATCCCATTTTATGTGTGTGTGGATTTTAAAATGTATATATTTATATATACATCTCTATAAAAATAAATCTTGATTTTACTGTTGGACTTCTCTAAATTGACTTTTGCCTGTTTATGTGCATCAGGTCCTATTTAATTGAAAATTGGTTTTGATAGCTATGTTCAAAGATGGAGGTGTAAGGAAGTGAGAGTTGCTTGTGTATTTGCTTTTTTTAAAACTTCAGTTTTGTATTTATTATTATGATGACTTCTTAATTCTTACCATCTTGCAAATATGAATTAATTAACAATTGACCTTGTGCCTCACACTGCTTCAGCCCTGAGCTGTGATGTCTCTTCTACTGAGGCCTATCCTTTGAATTGTGTGGTGATATCTCAGGGTTTTTGACTAGAGGGCAAATTGTATAGTCAATTTGATGATATGCAGTTGAATGTTTGCATGAATAGGTAAGCCTTCTAACATACAGTTTCTAGGGCCCAAGACAGCTCCATTGTGACTTTGTAGGCTATGAAGATGAAGGAATATAAATACTTATATCCAGTTATATAAAAACTTGATTAAAAAAAAAAGTTATTGACAGTTTCTCTGAGATATCACCACGTGATTCAAATGATAGGCCCCAGCATCACTCTCACTAGTGTGATAAGCATTTCTATCTATCTTTGGAATTTTACTGTTTAACAATAGCATTTGTATGGAGCGCAGTCACACATAATTTGCATTTGAGTTTTTCAATGTGCATTCTTCAGAGTCCCAGGGCAATAGTGGGATACAAAATCTTGTTAGACTGTTGGCTTTGTTATCCAGTCCATGATTCACAGGAAAATGTTGTAATGACCTCTTGCACCATCAACTAATTCTTTTAAAAGATGAAAGTTGTTTCTTCTCCTGGCACAGATATCAGAATCTGCCTTCAAAGAATGGTATGGCATTAATAGTACAAGCTGCCCAACACTTCTGAAGGAGTAAAAACAGTAAGAACATTTTTTTTTAATTGTATACTTAAGACAGCTGTATTTTTTTTATCCTGTGCTTCAGAGGCAGAAGTGTTCTGTCCTGCTACTCAGACATAGCACATGTTATCAATAAGTGAATCAGTGAATCATATTTAAGATGGAGAAGAGAAGAAAAACAACTCTGGCCAGTAGATTGACCCAACTCCCAAATCAAAATTAACCTATAAAACTTGGATTCATTCAGACAAGGCTTCACAACTATACTAGCTGCTCTTAGTACGAAAGTGCATAGGCTTTTATTCCAATCTAGAGTGTGACTGCCTAGACAGAAGTTCATTTTTTGCTGCCATAAGAATTCATGTCATTTATCTCTTTTCTGAACTGTACTACTGTGACTTCTTGTGCTGGCTGCTTTTCAGAAATACCTCCTCTAGAATGTAACTTTCCTTGTGTTTTGAGCTTTTTCTGTCAAACTTAATTGATGAAGCTCATGAGTGCTGTTGTCCCTTAGCTTAAATGACCCTTCAGCTTTCTTGGTGTTTTACTTCAGCATGACAGAAAGCAACCATTTCATCTTAGTAGGCCTAGTGAATCACTATCTTCTACAGATTCTCTGATTATAATACTAATGGTTTGAGTTGTTTAGAGCCAAGTTTTGTTTTGAATGAATTTACTCATGGCTCAGGTGTCTTG
>VWZO01019674.1:55368-77870 GCA_013396975.1 Bucco capensis | reverse complement strand
ACTGTGAATTCCACCAGTGCATGATCACTGCAGCCCAGGGAGCTTCCAGTATTGAGATCTCTGATGAGCTCACCTGCATTGGTGACCAGTAGACCAAGTATTGCATCCCCCTGGGTAGGGGTGTCTATTTCTTGTGTTAGGAAGTTCTCATCTAGACACTCCAGGAGCCTTCTGGATTGCCTACTGCTTGCTGTGTTGTTTTTCCAGCAAATGTTGGGGTGGTTGAAGTTCCCCAGCAGGACAAGAGCCTGTAAGCCTGATGCCTCCTGTAGCTGGAGTAGGAATATTTCATGAACAGACTCCCCTTGATCTGGAGGCCTGTAGTAGACTCCAACCACAAGGTTTCCCTTGTTACCTTGATCTCTAACTCCTACCTATAAGCTTTCAACTTGCTCTTGGCTATTCTTTAGGGACAACTCTTCACATTCAATCCATTCCTTAACATAGAGGGCAACACCTCCACCCCTCCTTTCCTTTCTGAACAGCTTGTAACCACTGACAGCCACACTCCAGTCACAGGATTCATCCCACCAGGTTTCAGTAATGGCCACTATGTCACAGCCTTTCAGCAGCACAGTAGCTTTCAACTCCCCCTGTTTGTTGCCCATGCTGCGTGCGTGATGTTCTGCAGTAAAATAACATTACTGTTGGGTTCTCGTATGTATTCACAAAAACATAAGTTTCTACATTTATCATAAACTACTGAGCTGTTAAGTTTTACCTCATTTTGTTGACCAATGCCATTGAGTGGCTGTTGCTGATTTTGTTCCAGCCACTGTGGTGCTCCTCCATGGACAATCTGCTCACGTAGCCAAACAAGGCTAATAAATGCACACAGAGTGCATGTTACCACAAAGGAGCCCTGCAAACAGTCAGCCAGTAAGTTCTCCCTGTTAAAGAAAAAACCCCAAACATTAATGACAAATATATTTTTTCTAACAAGACAGTCATTGTTAACTACCACAAACAGATCCTCCTAGTCCAAATCAACAACTAAACTGCTATTTGTGCAAAAAGCTAAACTTAATTTATGTGTGTGTCTAGATGAATAAAGAATCTATACAATTTTTATTTTAAAAAATCACTTCAAGGAATTTTTTTTTTCAAGGAAGGCTTTATATTACTCACGTACAAATGGTTTTAAGTGCCCAGACAAACACTGATTTGGAAAAGGTTTTATTTACGTCTGATTTGGTTTGTGAAATTACTACTGTTTAAACATAAATACTCCTTCAAAAATACTCCTGAGGGTTTCACTCAATATGAAGAAAAGCTTCAAGAGCAGTTCAGGAAAACAATCTTCAAGAATAGCAAAGGAAACACAATAGTTGCTAAGTAAAAGATTTGCTAAAGTAAAATGCCTGTTTAAATGGCTAGATGCATACTATCCAGTCCACTGAAACATTTTATATGCTGAGCTACCCTAAACAACAGAATGGAACTGCAGGATTTGCCTTCAGCTGCTTGATATTTTGAGTAGTCTTTTACTCCAGATCTCTATACTGTAAAAATTCTAATCTATCAATTCATACATAACTGTAAAGCAGCAGCAAAAGAAAGTTCAGCTAGCCAACTGAAATCAGGGTTTCATACAATGCAAGAGGTATGGCACAGTCTGAAAATCACTTGGGGTCTCCTGTGGCCCCTGGTGCGGTAACTGTGCCGACAGCAGAGGGAGCATTAAACTCATTGCCCACGGTAAAGTGTGGGGAGTGATACCCATGTTCCTATAATCCTTGGATGGGTAGGATGAGCTCATTGGCCTTCTGGCAGTCATCCTAGGAGAAGGACAACTCTGATTCCAAACCCGGGCAGATGGAGCTTGTTTAGCCCTGTGAGGCCTTCCATCTAAGAGGTTAAACCTCTGTCCTAAGGACCTCGCTGCCAGTGTCCAAGCTTGCTAGACCCTGGCAGATGAACCTTAGGACTAAAGGGTGGATCCAGCTCTGCGCATGCTGTGTCTCACCTAAAAAAAATCCATTGCGCAGGCTCGAGGGTGTTATCCGCTCTCCTCTTTTTATCAGCGTGCTTGTAAAAGGCGCTGATGAGGAGCGTGGATGGAGCCCTCCCTGGATCTTCGTTCGCGAAGCCTAGCCACGACGACGACAATGCAAGAGGTACTTAAATTGGCTAAATCCCTAATTCCAAGTACCTTCTCCATTTGTTTCCACCCATGCACTATTCCTTGACCATAGTGCATTTGCTCAGCAAACTATCCAACTACAATACATTCTTTAAAATAAGAAATGTGCCACCATAGTACTCTGCCATCCACAAAGAAGTATCACTCTGGCTCTCAATGCAGCTACACAAATACTTGTGCATGCACAGCACAGTGGAATACCATGGGAACAAGAAGTCCCAAATGAAAAGATAACACAAGATGCTACTAAAATTGACTCCATCAAAAAAATACATGTCACAGCACAGCTTCACATGTCATTAAAATCTGGCACATACTTGAATCCTTTATTTTCTCCATAGACTGCAAATGACACTCAAAGAGGAGCTCTAGGTTGAGGTGTTTCAGATTCTTCTCAGAAAAATAAAAATCTATACTTACTGGGAGACAACAGGAAAAATACTGTTATAGATCTCAAGTGAGCATCTCTCTTCATTAATAAAAACTAATTAAGTATAACATGACCTGATGTCTCAAATCAAATAGTCCAACTGAGATGGCTTACCTGAACCACACAGGGCATTAACTAAAAAGTTCCTTGATGTGTAACTGATTCTATTCAAACTCAGTTTCAGTTCCTCAGGTTCAATGTTACAAAAAAAGTACGAACCAGCCTGAAACTGGTATTTACTGTGTTGGTATTTACTAATTCTGCAAGTAAAACGGATTTTAAAATTACAAAGATAGACAACATTCAATAGCATATGGTGATTGAAGCTTTAAAATCTATGTCAGCTAGAAGCCAATCTGACTGAAAAAAAAAATCCCTATCACATAGAAGACTCATAATAGAATTATATTCAAAATATAAAAACATAACAAAGTAAATAGAATGAGACATTAATATTATTAGCAATATATAGTAATAATCTACTTTGTGGCATCTGACTTAAACTGTAGGAAATCAGTTTTTTATTTAAGTTAATTTTCCAGCATAAGTTTTATTAACATCAGGTACAAATCTTCATTAACCATGGCCCATTTTGTAAAGTCAGTTTTCCATCTCCAAAGACCCTGAATAACAGAACTTCAAAGTGTAATGATTTCTACTGCAATACTGTTGGCCATACATGTTGTTACGCCAAGGGTAACAGGCAGCTGTTCACGTAAGATAATGGACAATACCAAGTGTAACTGGAAGAAAGGGACACTAAGTTCAAAAGCAACCATTTTCATGGTAAACTGACAAGAAAGTTGTTTGTATCAAACTGTTTAAGCACTTACGTTGACAGAATATCTAATGGCAGTGTCAGTAGTGAGCTCACAGAGCCAGTAAACAAGCACTTGTAGATACGACCTGCATGAAGAAACAGAAGCGCGGTATGAAATCTATTTTGGAAAAGATGATAGGTACCTCCCTTTTCACCTGGTGTCCTAACTGAATTTATGGCAAGGAAAACATCTCAACTTTCAGTGAACTACCAGAAGTCAAGAGCATATACAACCATATGGAACAAAGCTGGATTTTAGCTGAACATTCTTCATAAAGCATACATTCAAAGTGTTAAGAACTGCCATACTAGGTTAGACTCAAGAATCATCTAGACCTGCTCCAGCACTGGTGACACAAATGGATGCCTAAGGAAGAATATGAGAACAGGTTAAAAACACTTGAAGCAGTACTCAGTACATTCTCATATGCTTCAAGCAAAAGAGCTCAGTTCCTGTGCCATAATATCTCAGTGACAGTTAATCCTGGATGGATTCCCCCCCCCCATAAAGTTGTTCAATCATATTTTAAACCTGTATAGACTTCTGGTATTATGGTAGGAATGAGACTCATCATTTTATTTAATACTTCATGTTAATGTGTATATAGTCTACTTCAGAAAATTAGGTTCAGATCTATAGGAGGATGACAGATGCCCAGATGAGGATGAGGGAAGAATTAAGACACCCACACCCAGAAACTCAATTCTTAAGATGCTCATTCCACCCTTTAGGCAGGCATAGGTACCCAAGTATATGCTGGCACACTATGACTGGTTTCTGTGGTTTCTTGCTAACTTGTTAACCTGTTTGGAACTTCTGAATAGTTTATGTTTCTACTTCTCTCCTGCATCAATCAATGCAAAATGCCCAAAGGGTGTACTGTTTATGCTCACCTTTTAAATAATACATAATAGGGCACTTGGAGGAAGTTAACACTTCATTCCCAGTGCAATCACTCCTCCTGCTGAAGTTATGACATTGGATAGAAAATAACACAAAAAATAATAATAGAAAATTCAAAGGCCTAGTGTATGTTAAAACACAAGAATCAATGGCTGTAGCTGATCTAATGAAAATGTCCACTGTAGTCAGTACTACTTACACACTTTATATTTAACAGTCACTGAATCAAATTTAGCAAGATGATACTGATCATCTGCTTCCAGTGAGTTTCAATAGTTTGCTTCTGCCTACCATCTAGCTACACGGTGGGGGAACTTCAAAGGGGCAAGATACCACTGCGAACCCCGCCATGTAGAAAAGGTCAAAGAACACAAGCCTTATAACTTCTGATTATATTACACTGTTAGGAAACCAGTATAACAAAATTCATTGTGATATCTTACAAAGCGGTAAAGGAACTTGCACAAAATATCTAAGCAAGCTCTTTTTCCTTCCAGATTTCACTTGCTTACTCTCATACAAGCACTTATACACGTATGCCCAACTAGTCTGAACAGGAGGACTTGTGGACAACACCAAAGACAAAAGACACCAGCTAGTAAATCCTCCTATCTCTTGGATTTTTCTTGTCTGGCATTTATGAACTGATTTTAGATTCACCTTTCATACTCTTCATGTGTGGATGCCATTTGGGATCTTTGTGTCATTGTTTTGTTTCATCCCTTTTGAGTCTGAGGAAAAATTCAGGTTTCCTCTTTTCAGTATCTGTATAACTCCAATCTTGTTCTTCATCTTCTTGACATCTTATTCTCGGTCTATCTGTTTTCCCTCTTGATTTGAATGAAATCCTATATACAGCGCTCTTTGACAAACAGCAAATACTTATTTTAGCCCTTCTTCTGCTGGTTCTTCTGGAGCTCATATATGCAACTCCATTCATACTTACACCAATTTAAGTACAACTTAACTGCTACACAATTACATGAAGCATGTATGCAAACATTCTCTTCTGCTAGATTGTTTTTTTGTTTGTAAAAATGGCAAGTGAAACACTCCAGAAAAAGACATTAATGTACCATATCAGTGTGTGAACAGTTATTTCTGAAATGTGAGATAAAGGAAACATTTCAGACAACCAAGTCCCACTCTAGCATTTCCTACTGCCTTAGTGTACACATTCACTTTACTCCTCTTTCCTACCCCACATACCATATAGGTAACTTGGGTATTTCACTCTAGGAACAATGCAGCTAAATGCAATTATCACAGAGAATAAAACTACCATGGATTAAATTGGCCCAATTAATCCTACTTCTCTGAACAGATCATAGAAAATTGTATAACTGGCTTGCTTCATCCACTAATGTAAATATGCTTTGTGCTAGAATGTAGAATTTATCCCACAATGGGCAACTGCACGACTAGCATGTTAATCTGGAAGACAGATTTGTTCAACTGTACATCTCCTCTGGTATGTCTGAAAAGTATTTTGTTGCATCTTTTTCTTGCAGATATAAAATAATGAGAAGAATGCTTCCTTGTGAACCCATCCACACATCATTACATGAGCCATATGACAGAAACAGGGAAAGCAAAAGATTACATTTAAAAAGTATTTAAATATTACAGGTATTAAAGATTACATTAAAAGCATTTCATCTAAGAAGACAAGATCTATTCAAAAATCACAACCATCAGTAAGATCCTGACAAATTTAAAAAATAAATGCGTTTTTCAAGGTTTGTTAGACTGAATGGTTCTATCATGTTGGATATCTTCCTATGCAAATATGTTACCCTTCACAGTGCATTAATTCTGAAAGGAATCCACAAATGGCTGTGTGTGCAATGGTTGACATGGAAATTAAGACAAAGTAAACTAAAACCCCAAACTGACATTTGTAAAAACTTCCACATAGACTTTAAAAAAGACAAGTAAAAAGAGGTATTTTATTAGAGTAAGAAGTTTAAAAGCCCTTTAATGCATTTTCTCCCACTTCTGAACACCTTTCTGCATGACACTACTGGCTTAAGAGTTAAACAGCTAGAACAACTGAGTGAAAGTAAGTGGAACAATGTCTTTGAATTTATGATGTTTCTTCTAATATACCAACAATGGTTTCACAAAACTCTGCTGCAGGAAGTGTCATATTTTCCTCTGTATAAGAGTATTACAGTACCAAAAAAACACACCATCAATACTTACATGCAGTAAGAGGTACTACTCCCAACCATGCAAAGGCCACAAGTGTATAATGAAACCAGTATCGTATTGCTGTGCCAATACTTGTAACCAGTCCAGCAAAGATGTCTTGGATTGGAAGCCTTGAAGGCATATCTGGGGAATAAACTGTGTAGAAAAGGCATTTATGAAACAGCTGTTCCTTTAAAGAAACATTTCTGTAAAAGTCCGGCCAACTATAAAATGCTTGTATTTTACAAAAGCTTGCTAATAGAATCAGCATATTTTATAGATTCCCAGGAGGTGACCCCAAGCAAGTAACAAAAAACCTTGATACATTTGTTACATTTTGTACTGGGTGGAATAGGATAATAAACGCTATGCTAGTTTTTGATTCAGAGGAATTTTCTTAATAGCTGTATATATCAACTGTAAACTCTTGCTCAAGGCTGCAACAAAAAGCAGATTCTAAATTCAGTAGCCCTCCCACTTGGCACTACCTCAAAGATATCCCTGTTATTTATAATCCTAGTTCAAGGAAAGAGTACAAGAAACAAGAGCAATTAGCAATTTTGCATACTGTCAACTTGTTTGTGCTAGATAATTTAGATTCCACTTACTGTCCAACCACACATAAAAAACCCCAGCAAAATGAAAGCACCACCCAGACAGGAAAATTGAAGGGAATGGATTAAGTATCTACAGATACTGAAATTCACATAGAATGACTTTTACTTTCACCAAATATCTATTTCATACCATGAAAGATTTCTTCTAAGGTCACTATTATTATAGAATATAACACAAATCTCTCAGCCTGTAGAGACATTTTTTAATAGTAAATTTTCTTGACTTTTTAAATTCAACACCTATAATTACGTAATTCTGTCCCTGTTCAAAAGCCAAGAAAACCAGTGACAGGGCTTTATCTTTTGCAAACAAATAGAAAAAAATCTACCTCTAACAATTTCATTACATATTGTTAGCTTCTACGCACTTATATGGATGCCAAGAATTGGTAATGCACAGTATCAGCAAGAGACTAGAATAAAGAAGATAAACTACAGTTAGAAGTTGCGCAAAGACATTACTGCCTGGATGTTTAAGAGTTACTTTAGTAACAGCTAAGCTTGAAGACTATTTTTTAAAAAACATCAAGTACTTTCAACTATATAAGGAAACTCAATTTTTATAGGAACTGATAGAGAAAAGTTTTCCTTCCCTCTCATGGAGAATCCTCTGATTTAAAAGTCCAAGAAATACTGCTCACGCAATCCACCTGCATCCCCTCTTTCTCTAATAAGCTTCCCTGCTACCTTTACCTACATTCATGTAATCTTTTACTAATCTCAGAGAAGAAGCCACTACAGCTGTAAAAAAATCTCTTTTCTCTGGAGGAATATTTTCCTAACTTTCTGTACTGTAAACAGAACTCAGGACCACAGAAAAGCACTTTCAACAAGAAGAAGTAGCCGAGGAATGTTTGGTGCATTTCAACAACACCTGGATTATATTTAACACAAAGTAACAAAAAATAAGTAGCCATACGGCAAATAGTAACTAGTTTTAAATTTCAAAGGGTCTTAGTGTTCAGGAACCAGAATTCGGAAAAAAACAAAACAAAAAAAACCCAACAAAGGACTAAAAATATAACACTACGGATGTGAAGGTGTGAGAACACAGAGCAGTAAATTGAAAGCAGGACACTCATATTTTGATGCTGTCTACCAATTAACAATTTTTTTACTACAGAAAGAGGTTTATGATACAGTTTGATAGTACCACAGAAAATGCCAGCTGAAGACTTACGAATGATCTCTCAGCTCACACTGAACAAACATTCTGAACAAAAATTCCTAGAGAATACTAACCTAGAGTTTGTTACACAGTTATGGTATCGCTCAGACAAAACTGAACACAGCATATACTTTGAAGCTTATTTTTTCATTTTCAAGAAAAAAATATCTTGATCAACACTTTGGAACTGCAACAGAGGCTACCAGAAAAACATTAACTTTGCACTAATGATTTATTTGTTAAAGGGAAGTCGGGGGAGTTTAAAGGTTTTTAAAAGTGCATCTTTCAGGAAATACTGAACACACACATGTGTTTGTAAAAAAGATGTTCACCCTAACTCAGTAAAGCTGAAGTGGTTATAAATGCTAGCACCTCTACATACTCCCTTTCCTAAAGGCTTTAGGTTTACAACTGAGCACTCAAATAAATACACAATGTAGGTACTACTCAAAGAAAAACTAAATCCCCATAATTCTAAGAATTTGATGTTTTATGATTTCTAGAGCTGTGGGAGGAGGAAAGACTGTTTTTCCTCTTTGTCCCACTTCAAAACATATAAAGCTCCTACCACTAGAAGCTTGATGATAAAGCCCTTCTATGTCCTACAACATTTGAATGGGTGAAATGAAAAAATTCCTAGCATGACAGGAGCCTCTGGTGTTGAAGCACACCGCAGCACTGAAGCTTGCTGCCAGTGATTTTCATAGCTAATCCCCCTATTTGTGTCTGTCATCTGCCATTTTCTCTCCACATTCCACCCATTTTTATTCACTCCCCACTACCACTGTGAGGCCCAAGATTAACTCCTTCCATCCTCTCATTCCCTTTCACACACTTGTCCTCCTCACTTTACCTCCATCCCTTAACTCCCATCCCAGTAAACTTTCCTAACCCAGTTTGACAAACAAGTTTCCTACATTATTTACCAAAGTTCCTTCAATTACAAAAGAAAAAAATGTTTCTCCTAGAGGCAAATTAAAGCAATAATGTTTTGTTTTTTCTATTACAGCATGAAATTCAAACAGACTTCGGCTGAGCATAAGTGAGCTTTCACAACTTTAGTTCAACTTCTTCGAGCTGTTGAGGCAATGGGAAAACATTGAAAAGCAATGTTTAGAAAGATTTTTGGATACTCACATCATACTGATGCAGTGTAACTGCTATTTTACTTGTGAATACTAGATTTGGGTGGGTTCTTTCTGTTTGGTTGATTGTTATCTAAGGATAGGTTTTGTTCCACTAGAAAAACAACAGCTTTCTGACGTGTGCCGTACCAAAAAAACCGCACCACTATTTATTATGAAGCCTTTTTAATAGTATTATTTTTCTCCACAGCTGTCACAATGCAACTGTATCCTATTTCTTTTCTCACTTTTTCCTCATCCAAGTCAACCTACTTATTTGCCCATTATGTAAACAGGTGCATGCCTAGTGTGCAAGAAAGCAAAACATCTTTTCTCAATTAGGTAAAAGTGTCATTTAGCCTGCTTCACAGAATCTCCACGCTTAAGTCCTCTTACTCATAGATTTTCTACTTACTGTTACACTTGCAAAACATTTATATGCCACCTCAATCATCCTTGTGCACTGATCGTGAAACAAGACTATGTAACTCCTAAATAAAAACTGTGTGGTTTTTTAGCTCACGGGTTAAAGTACTGTTTTGGTAAAACAAGGTGAGTTTCTTCTTGAAATTGGACTAGAGTCCAATTTTAGAGTCTAAAGACCCTTCCAACCCAAACTATTCTATGTTTCTATGTATTACACTCTTTAGACATACATAAACTTTGCTCCAAACTGCTAATGTAAAAGGAGAAAAATGTCATGCCTTCTTATGCAAGCCACAGGTCTAAAAAAATACATTAAATGACACTTGTAACTCAACTGCATGATTACTCTACAACTGAAGCTGGCAGCAGACATGCTGAATTCTGTGCCAGCATGTCGTACTTTGATTCTGTTTATGTTTTTCCAAATCAGACTCTCTAGAAATCCTGAAGCTATGGCCTACTGTGCTAAAGTTTGTCAAAATGAACAGGTAAAAAAAATTAGCCCATTGTATCCTTCAATAAAATCTTAACTACTTCAAATGACAAGCCCAACAAAATGGGTCACTCATTTTAGTATAATTACATAGCTTTTGACAGATAATTTTGTACAAAATTAGAAATCAAAAAGTTTGGAACTTAATAAATTATTACTACAAACAATATGCAATTTCTAAGGGATGGATTTTGCATGTTACAATTATGTCAGAGCGACCGCCACTTTTCTTTGCCTTAAGAGCTAAGAACCATGAACTCATTAAGCTAGATATACTTAGTCACATCTGGAAGGTTTTAAGATGATCAAAAAGTGTATCAAGGCTTATTGGTTAACTAAAAGAATCCAACCTTAAGTATTTAATGCGGAGAATCTCAGTGTGCTATAGGATAGCTCAGGAGCTCAGTCCACCCAGATGATTCACAGGAATGCATACTTCCTGATCTAACAAACTTTCCTATTAACAGTTACATGTGAACAAAGGTGGCAAACAACATGAAAGAGGAAGAATAGTAACAAATGAGGATTACAATACACTGAGGTCCATGTGCATGCAAGCCTTGAATTTGTAACTTTGGATGCATAAATCAAAAGCTTATTTCATATTACAATAATTTAAAAACGGAAGAATAGCCTACCCCAGGTGGCTTCCTTCCATCTTACAATCTTTTTATTAACTAAGCTTGTGACACTGCATCAACCACTCACCAACAATGCAGCTGCTTAGGAAGCAGAGGAATGAACCCATCCCAACCTCCAGCAAAAGCATCTAGTCTCCAGGCTAGCCTACTTCCATAATTGTGTTTTTGAAAGTCTTTTTGTTAATGTTACCTTCTACAGAAAAGAGAAGTTTTGACAACTATATTCTCATGGGAAATACAGTCTAATCTTCCTTCATGGGTCACTGGTTATGAATGTTTACTGTGACATCAAGGAAAGTGAATCCTAGCACATGATAAAGGAAAGTGCGTGTGTTGGGAGAGAAAGAATACAGAGCAGTTGCTCTTTAAAAACTCAGAAGGAAAATGTATGAGATAAAAATGAACAGACATCTTAAAAAGGACAAAAGTCCAAAGCTACTTATTTTTTAAAGTTCTGTTAATGACTCAAAGAACTGCAGAGAAGGAATGATTTTTAAAACATTAAGTTTAGTTTCAAAGTGTGCATCTGAAAATCAAGTCATTTGCCTACATGACTAAACATTTTTAGAGAATGACACTATTATTCAAAAGGAAAATCAGTTCCTCTACAGTCCCGACATGATGCAACTTGAACCTTCTACTCTTTCCTTCCTTATGAGCTGTAACTAACCTAGTAGTTCAGGTGCTAAAGAAGTCAGAAGATGTTACAGAACTAAAGGACAGTATAAGACTTCAAGAATATATGGGGAATATTTCATGAATACTCCATATTCATGAGGTTATGGAGAATTTTTGACAGAATGACAGCAACAGCCTTAACAAGCAAACCACGCTAAACTAAAAGAGGAACTGCTGGTATTACTGCATTATTATTCTCAACTTAGTGCCTGTCCATTGAAGCACAGATACTAATTTATGTACATGTGTTTATGTGACCACATCTTGTGGTAAATTAGCTTATCTGAAAGTGCTTTAAACCTGGCATGGTTATAGGCTATATCCAGCTTTGTTTCGGGTGACCGGCATTTATCTTAATCCTATCTCTACCTTATCATGCTCTCTCTAGCACCTGTGACTCTTTCCCAGCTCACATAAGCAGATCCAGCTCCAGACTGCACATATACATTATTTTCCAAATAGAGATAAGAGAAACTAAGGAAATTGTAACTGCATGAGTGTTAGGTACAAGTGTTTCCACATTGCAACATGGAAAGCCAAGAAGAAAACATTATCAGGTGAGGGTGCTCAGTCTGGACAGCGATCAGTAATAAGTGGACCTTTGCCGAAGACTTTTCGTGAAGGAGGTACTTCATTACACAGAGAAGAAGAGGTTCACTTATTACCGATTTCAAGGCTCCTATAACAAATGTCAACTTGTCAAGTCACAGTAATTCAATTATGTTTTCTCATGTGTCCATAATTTGCAAATGCATTACAAGCTGTGCTGGTAACAGCTATGTCAATCAAGATTAAACTTCTGCAGGAATACCTCTTCTGATAAGGGCAGTGAGCAAGCTTAATAGTATCAACAGAAGCATACATATAAAGAACTTCTAGTCCTCTTTTTCCTACACCCTAGGGAAAACACTATACTCTTTTGTCTTCTTCTTCATACAAAATTAGAAAGTTTTTTCTTCTCAACATCTAGTAAATCACTGGAATGCAGTTTTCTGGTCTTGCACACTAAATTCTGTAGAGGACCTAGTAGCAGAACGCATTTTTGGAAGTGGCTAATTAGCTGATAAGGAACTCCAGAACTGGGCCTCACCCTTAATTTGCAAAGCTTTCAAACAGAACCAATATAAAACCATTCTAAAACTGCCTAATAAATAAAATTTGCAAGCAGATTACATCTCTTATACTTCTTCTTCAGGTCTCTGCAGTATTTTAAACAAACAACCTGAAAGCATTGCTGTTCTCAACATAAAATATGCTGTTCTACTGACAGTAGTAAGATAGTTAATATTGTAAATTTCACAGCTGCTCATTTAAAAAATAATCTAATGTGTTTAATTAATTGTTGGTATAAATGGAAAATTCTGAGGTTCAGTATATAGAAAAAAGATGGATTACAGGATATTTTTTTAACAGAAAATACATGAACAAAACCATGTGGCTCCCTAGCCTGTTTTTCTCTACTAAACTAATTAAAAAAAAAAAAAGTGAGTGCTCTATCCTAATTGGGATCAGCTACCCAGAAATGGAGCTTTGATTTTTACTGTACCACACACCCAAAACAATAAAACCTCATCATTTTCCCAGCTCAAATCAGCTTCTATAGTGCAGCTACCCCTCAGTTTGTAAAAAAAAATTAAATTACATATCCGCACTGTGAAGAACCAAGCTTAGCAGTCATAAAGAATAAATCAGCACAAATAAATTTACCTGTTCAACAGGCAATAATTTGGCAATAATAAATAATGAGCCTAGCTTGCCATCAAGCCAAAGGACCTCATTTATATCTACCACTATCAGTTAANGAAGAGAATGCTTCAGGGGGTCCTAATAGTGACCTTCCAGTACCTAAAGGGAACTTACAAGAAGGCTGGAGAGGGCCTGTCTACAAAGGCCTGTAGTGAAGTACAAGGGGCAATGGTTTTAAATTGGAGAAGAGTAGATTTACACTTGATATTAGAAAAAAGTTCCTCACCACGAGCTTTGTGGAACACTGGAACAGGTTGCCCAGGGAGGTGGTTGAGACCCCATCCCTGGAGGCATTCAAGGTGAGGCTGGACAGGGCTCTGAGCAACCTGATCTAGTTGGGAATGTCCCTGCCCACTGCAGGTGGGTTGGACTAGATGACCTCTCTAGAGGTCCCTTCCACCCCAAACCATTCTATGATTCTATGAAAATGTAATTAAGAATCCCTCCAGGAACTATATAAAGATCCAGTCATTCTTCATCCTAAGGTGTCCAATTTACTTAGTGGAATCTAACATAAAAGGGAATGTAATACTGAAAAATTACTGTATCTTGACGGAAATGCAAGTGGAATATTTGCATTATCTGTCAAGACTATTTGAATTGAAACTGATAGAAGTTGTGTTGTGGTGTTTCAGGTGGATAGTTCAAAGGTAACTGAAAACTGGCTTTGAAATTCAAACTTTGCTGTTTCACCTTAACATTAAGACTTCCAAACACACAAATTTACAATGAAGCTGAAAACATGACATACACTGTAATGCTGGCAACAAAAGAATGGAACTGGGCAGGCAGAAAAAATACAGAATAATACTTCCTTTATGGCTCATCTACGATTATGAAAGAGTGAGATTATCTATTAGTTAATCAATTCACAGTCTGCAGTAACATGCATAAGAACTGCAATTCCAACAAGAATATAGAAGTTAAAACACAAGTTTGGCTCTATCATGCTGAATGAAAAAGTAATCACTTCATACATACTTGGAAAAAAAATGCTGAAAAGAGGAGCAGTAAAACATACTTACTTGGTGTGAAAGCAAATCTGTGCTTACATAATTCACAGTATTCTTTTCTGCTGTGTTTAAGCCACTGAACTAAGCTGCAATAAAAAGTGGTCATATTAGTATGTGCTATTACATCTCTCTGCCTTATCCCTCCATTAAGAAAAACACAGCAATTCTCTGTTTTCAAACATGAATCAGGATATTGGAACTATCAAGTAGGACTTAAAATAGCATGTTTATTAAGTTCACTGAGGCCACCAAGTAAATTTCAAACAGTAAAAAATGTAAGCTGACTATGGGTAATATCAACTCTTCCATTAAATCACTTACATTACTGATAAAGTACATTCTTCCAGTATCTTATTGAAAAGGCTAATAACTCAAAGTGTATATCCTGACATGGACACCCACTAGTGACACCAATACTTACATAAATATTTCAAGTTATGACACATACATAGATAGGCACACAGCTAAGATTTAGAACTGTTGTATTTGTGAAAGAATGGCTATTAAAATACCATCAAAAGGAATGAGTGTTATAGATCAAATAACAGCTCTTACTTTAGCACTTCTTTGATCAACTAGACATCTCAAAATGACAAAAATATACTCGAGAATTTATTTATTGCTATGAGATGTTCTTTTTATTCACAACTACAAGTGGGCAGAAAACACCCCAATATATTGATTTTTCTGCTAGTTTCCTAAAACTGGCATTTGAACAGAACTGTAGTCCTAACCACAAATGATGATCAGTACTTTCTTTTCACAAATAACTACTACGTTCTTTGTGAACTGTAATGAACCACCACGTAAAAAACACTAAAAGCCCTAACACGTTTCTGCTGAAAACTGGATTTTCTCACTAGTTAACCATAAGACTTAGGAAGTATTGTTTTTAGAAACATGTTGATGTGTTTTATAAAAAATAGTATTAAAAATCCCATAAATGCAGAACTTACCATTCCTGATGAATAAATTTAATACTGCCAGTGCACACACATGGATGATAGAGGGGTTTCTCAGGAGTTCCTTCAGACCGACAGACTCTGCATATATCTGCTGACAAGGACATAAAGCTTATTACACCATTGCTTAAAGATCTCAAATCTAAAAGACAAATTATACAAATAAATTCTAGAAACTCTGTTATGTAGCAAAATGAAGCCAATATAAACTGAAAGAGGATGAAAGATATATTTCATCTCATGCAGACACGAAGACCGAGAGATTACTAGAAAAGGCAACAAGAACGTTATCTGCCTGATCATATTATAAAACCCCCAACCTTGTCTTATTATATTGTTAAGATTTCTAGGAAACAGACACAGTAAAACTGTGACGTGTTCTTTGCCTAAAAAAGTTATCACTGAAACAACATAGACATCGTTAAGGATAATCTTCCTGAAAGCAGACTCTGAAATGGAAAAATTCCATCTGAGTTTTGAAAAAGTTAAGTGCAAGCTGAGCAGAAGAGATTTACTGATGTCTAACAATGACTTAAACACCCCGTTTGCTACTCTTGAACCCAATATGGAAGTTCCTTGGTGCTCTTGATGAAAGGGAAAAAACCCATTACAATAAACAGAAATAGGTATTTCATGAGTTTGCTACCAGAACTGAACAAGGCCATCCATCTAGTACTCTACAGTCCAGAGGAAAAATGTTTTCTATTCATTACATAATTCCAATAATATTTCAATAGGTCCAACATCATCTTTGTTCTCCATTTTTGACATTTTCTTACAAATAAAGATAGTAATACATTTTGTGGACAAAGAAATGAGTGTAAACCTCTCCCTCTAAAGAATAGATGTCTCTTTTAATACAATTCAGTTACCCAGAGCATTTAAACATACAACTAAATATAAATAAAACTCAAGTATTTTTATTTGCTTATTGACAGATGCATAGTATCTTCTCTTACTTCTATTAAGGAAATGAACATAAGTCTTCTACAAAAATGGACATTTTGTTAATTATTTCTCTATCGACCACTATTCAGCAAACCTGCAAGAGCATAACAGAAACACATGAGAGATCTTTGTTAGAAAAATACCAGCTTAAAAGTACTGATGTAAGAACACTGAAAATATGCACTTTCAAGTCTGAATCACCTATCTTTGTTCTTGGTCGAAATCTCCAAAATTTAATGTTTTCCTACAAAAATTCCAAATGGATGTTTTTCTATAAAGAAGTCACGATATGCCCATATCCATTGTTCACGCAGTATTAGAACAGTTTCTACACGTAAAACATAAGAATTCAAGTAATTCCAAAGGGGGAAAAAAAATCTATAAAAGAGAGATCTGAATTCATTCATACAGGCTGAAAACCCAGAATTAACAGAAATATGCATTCAATACTACACCACTGACACTACGAAGAGACAGAAAGAGTTCTTCTCTCACAGCATTGTTGCTGCAAACATCAAGAACCTCTGGTTTCTCTGCCAACAAGAACAACCAGAACTGCTGCTTCACCTAACAAATGATTCTTTTATCAAAGAGCATATTTCCAGATGGCTGCGCTAGACAGGTCTCTTCAACTGAGAGGCAGGACATACCCACTAGCTGTGGCATGCCCTCCTTCCTCCAGCATTCTTTGAAACAGAGCTATTTCGCTACAGTAAATTGACAACCTTGTACACTGGATTAGACAAGGGTCAGACAAGCAGTGGACCCAGCACAAGAGACAGGATGTGAAACCACTGCTTTAAGAATACTCTCTGGCACCAAATAAAGGAACCATAAAGCATACTGTTCTCTGAAGACCCCTGTAGCTCTTTGAACCCACTGAGTAATGGTCCATTGGCTTCCACAGCAGACTGCTCACTTACTGTTTTGAAAAAAATATAATTAGCTTCACTGAAAGCAAATAAATTCTTTATTTTGAAAAGGACTTCCACTGCTGGCTTACTAAAGTAAGTTAAACCTATATTTTATTTTTTCAAAATCTATAGGAATCTCTAGATATTCCCACTTGTTTCATAAATCCAAATAAACATTAAGAGTGTAACAGTCTGGACTGTTAAACAGCTAATAGCTTCAAATCAATACACCACACTGAGGGTCAACATTGCAAAGCCATGCACCTTGTGACCTACTGCCGTGTTCAGAGGGAATTCCACTGTGTAACAGACACTGTTTTCCTATTTGTACACATACGTTGCATCCTGTTCCTCAAGCATGAGTTTTGTAAATAGTGACTGTAGGTAATAGTTATTTTTTGTTCTGCTAGACAATGATTCTCTGCCTGTTACCTCTGTAACTGAATGTTCATCACTGTGAATGCACAAGTGAAGACTATGTTATTTAGCAATAAACTGATTTAACTAGAAAGAATCAGAAGTGCCTCTCATCAGCAAAACCTGGTAATGGTGCTTTCATGTGCTACACAGAAAAAACTTCCATATTCAGAGGTGAAGAAACTGCCACTTAGGTCTGACTGTTATTTCCCTAAACCACCTCTTACCTGAGCTCTCAACATCCAGTTAAGCTTTCTTGCTCCACAATAAAATTCAGTCAAGCACAAAACCCATCAGAAACACAACAGCTATAATAACATTAATAGGTACAAAAGTCCATTTAATGCTCTGTAACAGAAGTTCTGTCACACAATAACTTTAGAGCACAGATCTCTGCGTCCTTAAAGCATTAACACAGTCTTTTCTGCTACTAGTGTTTAAAGCTTTCTAACCTTGGGAAGTCTCTTCTGTGTTCTGGCAAGTGTCATGAAACTCTAATAGAGGGAACTGAGGTTTGAAACTGTAGAAGTTGCAACATTCTTGTAGTATTTATGGAAAGTGAGTATACAGACGAGTTACTTTTATCCTACTGCCCAGCTTTTGAGGGCAACACCAATAAGACAACAATAAAATTACTTTTATCCTACTGCTCCGCTTTTGAGGGTAACATCGATAAGACTACAATAAAGTATCTAAGGCTACATGTATATGTGTGTGCTTATACAGATATGTATATACGAACATCAGGAAAGTCCGATTTCCAAGGTTTAGTTAAAAGAGAAAATGCCTTAAGCTGTAACTAACTGCTCCTTTCTCTTGCTAGTCTCTCTATTCACCTAAATCCTGTGAAAACAGGTACGATCAAAGACTACCACTAACAGACTGCAACAAACTATCAGCTACGCTGTTTGCATTATATCCACTGAGTTAGGTTTTAAACTGCTGGGATGGTGGGAACTCAGCTGAGTACCCACTTTAAGTCTGCAATAGTACAGGTTTTCTGGGCAACTAGAGGCCAAGTAATCGATGTTTCACTTTGTTAATTTCATCAGTTTAAGTAACTACTGATCTACAGGAGCATGACAGATCTGCAGCAAGCAGTTTTAAAAAAAAACAACTTATTTTCTTAAACCAGTAAAACTTTGAAAAACCATCTGTTTTCACAAGTACTAAAGATGTCTGCAGCACAACCCAAGGGACATTTCTACACAGGTGCTGCCTTATTTCATTTGGCATGTCATGTTTTTCCAGCTTTTTTTCTTTTTGATCCCATCAAGCTGGAAAATCAAGTGCCACTAGATAAAAAGCTATGTTCAAAATGATGCCCAAGTAACAAAAGCCAAGACATTTTCCTTGGAACTGTCTTGCTTTTGCAACATATACTTGTAGTTACTGCTTAAGATGACAAAAAAAAGCCCAAATACTGGAAAAAACACAACACTCATCCTTTATTTATTTTGGTTTATACTACAATATGAAGTCTTGGGTTATTAAAGTTCTGCATTATCAGCGTGAACTATGTTGTTCCTCAACATTATCAGAGCAGAGCAAAAGTGCTGATGAAACACAGCCACATTTGATCTCAAGTAAAGCAATACCCTTAAAAATGGAAACTACACATAAAACCCCATGATGTCTTTAGACAACTTTTTGAAGGTAAGTTAGTATGTATTAGTCTCTCATCGAAGAAACAAACACGTCAGCTCTTGCATCATTTTACTATCTCAATTTTTCAAACAGATTTTCCAGCATGCATAACAAAAGTTAACCTTGCAAACAAAGCAGCCGCAGCTAAAGCTGCTATTACTGTTCAGATGAAAATGGGAATTCAAAACTCGCTGAGTTACAGGACCCAGTATGAGAGACTCCACTGGCCAAGAGAAAACTGGCCTCGGCGAGGATTTTGCACGAGCCGGGGCAGTCCCTTCCTATCCTTACAGCCTCTGACGCTGCCCCGGTGTACGCTTCCCGCGCCAGGTTTCTAACTCGTCCCCAAGGGCCTAGCTCTTCCCACTGCAAAGCCCCAGTCAGAGAAGAACGCAGTCAGCGGAAGCCTCCAGCGATCCCCACCGACGCGGAGGCCAGGGTGAGCCCCGGTAAGAGCCAGCCCCGCGCCGGGGTTCTACCGCAGCACCGCCCACCCCTCTCCCGGCAGCACCCGGCTCCCAANCGCTGTACCTTCCTCAGCGGTCTCCATCTTGCCTAGCTGACGCAGCGCCGGCCGAGCGGGTGGTGTGACCGCGGGGGGCGGGGCCGCGCGGGTGCGGGCACCGGAGACACCTCACAACCGAGCTGGCAGGGCTAGAGCGTCGCACTCGCCGCGGACGCCCTCTGGCGGGGGTGGAGGTGTCGCGAGGCCCTGCCCTGGGAGTCCGTGCGGGTCGGCGGACCGGGCTTGCTTACACTGTAGCGAGGAGGGCTGGCCGGGGCGGGGAGCCCGGCCTTCAGGCTGACAGCCCAATGATAGCCGCTGCGTGACTGCCCCCCTCTGGCAGCGCCGGGCCCTGCATCTGCGGGCGGGAGCGAGCCGGAGGGGAGTAAGGGCGGCAAAAGGCCAGCGGGACGGGTGGTGGCCATGGAGGTGACGGCCGCGGCAGGGGGACGCTTCTCGGCTGTACCCGAAAAAGCACGGAAGTCAGACAAAATACAGCTAAAACTACCTCAAAGAAAGGAACAGCGTAATCATACTTGAAGTTGGCCAAGCTTTCAGGGAAGTCAGTGTTTGAGGGATCAGGAGTGCGTGGGTCATGGGTTTAATGATGACGCTGGAAACACCCTCTCCCTCCTCAGGGCAGGCTGTTACCTGTGCTTTACTTCCTGAGCCTGAGATTGGCCACAGAACTTTCAAACTCTTCAGTAAAACAAAAATCTCTTTTAGCTTAAGCATTCAGGTTTTCAGGTCTTGCTGAGCTGAGTAGCTGAGGCAGCATACATCAAAACTTTGTACCCTGCATGGAAAGTTATCAGCTGATCTCTAATGAGTTGGCAAGAATCTTATTAAGCAAGAAAACAGAAGTTAATTTTATTAAAGGTAAAGAGAAATTCCATACTGATGGAACGCATGTGTGTATTATTTTAGTTGTCCATTGTGACAGCTATTTTAACCCCTCTAGTTGATCAACTTTCTGCTCTCTTCACCATGTGACACTTTGTGTCCAGCCAGTCATTAAATCCTTTGCATTAAGTGTTGTGCCATCATACCAGCAGTAAAGTGGATGGTAGTTCAAGTCTGGACTTAAAGTGCAGAGGTGGCACATGCCCCAGTGATTTTATAACTTTTTTCCTCTAGTACCTTTCAGTCAAGAAACTATGCCAACTAGTGCTGTGGATTATTAACATTTCAGCCAAGGAAGAAACTATCTCAACAGGGCTTTCAGTGAGAGGTGAGATTTTTCTGAAATGTAAGAAACTTAATCTAAAAGGCTATTACAGAAGAAATTACTGTTTAATAGGTCTGACTGAAAAGAAAATCAAGACTCCTTATATATGTCTAGATTTCAAGAAGCAAGGTATCACTAGGCTTCGTGAACGAAGATCCAGGGAGGGCTCCACCCACGCTCCTCATCAGTGCCATTTACAAGCACACTGATAAAAAGGGGATAGCAGATAGCACCCTCGAGCCTGCGCAATGGATTATTTTTTTTTAGGTGAGACACAGCATGCGCAGAGCTGGACCCACCCTTTAGTCCTAAGGTTCATCTGCCAGGGCCTAGCAAGCTTGGACATTGGCAACGAAGTCCTTATGATGGAGGTTTAACCTCTTAGATGGAAGGCCTTACAGGGCTACACGAGCTCCATCTGCCCGGGTTTGGAATCAGAGTTGTCCCTCTCCTAGGATGACTGCCAGAAGGCTAATGAGCACATCCTACCCATACAAGGATTATAGGAACACGGGTATCACTCCCCACACTTTACCGTGGGCAGTGAGTTTAATGCTCCCTCTGCTGAAGAAGCAAGGTAGTATTTGAATGATTGACACATACCCATCTCTACGTGTTAATTTCCAGAACTTTATGACTCTTCCCAAGATCTGAGGAATGCACATCATTAAGTGACATTGCTTAAAAGCAGCAGGAATTTTTTCAGATATATTAGTTACAGCGGATTTTCTGTTTAAAATAATACTGAATTTTCTGGAAAATTCACTGCAAATTCACTCAGTACAAAGTTAATGGAGAAAGATAGAGTTACCTTTAATTGGAAGGTGTGGAAGCTTCCACACCTTAAGGATCCAGTACATGGATACGCGCGCCGTCCCCAGGGATTACACCTGTTTATATCTTTTATTAATAATTAACATATAGATATCTATAGCCAACCCTGGCTCTGGGTTTTCTAATAGCCCACCCCTGGTCGTCTTCAGCTCTGCCCCTCAGAGAGGGCCCATGTGGGGTTTGGCCCTCTTATCATAGAATGGTTGGGGTTGGAAGGGATCTCTGGAGGTCATCTAGTCCAACACCCCTGCAGTGGGCAGGGACATCCCAACTAGATCAGGTTGCTCAGAGCCCTGTTAAGCCTCACCTTGAATGCCTCCAGGGATGGGGCCCCAATCACCTACCTGGGCAACCTGTTCCAGTATTCCACCAACCTCGTGGTGAGGAAATTCTTTCTAATATCCAGTTTAAATCTACTCATCTCCAATTTAAAACCATTGCCCCTTGTCCTTTCACTACAAGCCTTTGCAAACAGGCCCTCTACAGCCTTCTTTTAAGTTCCTTTTAAGTACTGGAAGGTCACTATTAGGTCCCCCTGAAGCCTTCTCATCTCCAGGATGAACAATCCCAACTCCCTCAGCCTGTCCTCATAGGAGAGGTGTTCCAGCCCCTGATCATTCTCGTGGCCCTCCTCTGGACCTGCACCATCAG
>VWZO01019674.1:486-55187 GCA_013396975.1 Bucco capensis | reverse complement strand
TCCACTGAGGTAGTCACAGTATTGTAGAAAGCCACTAGGTTTGTCAGACAGGATCTGCCCTTAGTGAAGTCATGCTGACTGTCTCTGATCACCTCCCTATCCTCCATGTGCCTTATCAGACCTTCTAAGAGAATCTGCTCCATGATTTTCCCAGGCACAGAGGTGAGGCTAACAGGTTGGTAGTTCCCAGGGTCCTCCTTTACACCCTTTTCGAAAACTGGTGTAACATGCCCCTTTTTCCAATCACTAGGGACTTCACCTGACTGCCAGGACTTCTCAAATATTATTGAGAGTGGCTTGGCGAGTACATCAGCCAATTCTTTTAGGACTCTGGGATGCATCTCATCAGGTCCCATAGACTTCTTCTGTTTTGTCTTCAGGCTATCTGCAGGTGGCTTCTTCAAAGCATCATGTCCTTGGGAGGCATGGGAAAGTCCAAGATAGTACCCAGGAATGTGCCTAGTGGCTTCTAATATGTGAACAATCCAGGAAGCTTCACATAATCCTAAAAGTTCTAAAAATCTACAAAATGCACTTAAAACTTTAGGCATCAAAAACATGGCTCCTGTCAACCTGAGATCCTGCTGTCACATGGAGAGTGGGGCTGATGATTGTTTTTGGTCTTCTTGGGATTTAGGGTTCTGTGGCTGCTGTTGCTTGGTGATGGAATCCTGGATACTAAACAAAACAAAAGGGCTATATTTGTCTTCTGGAATGTCCCATTCCTAATAACTATAGTATCATTTGAAGCATATGGTGCTTTATCTAAAAGATTTAAACTACACCATCAGCTTCAGGTAAACATTTTAGATGGTCAGGTATTTGTGTCATTAGATTAGAATGATAACTTTTGAAGTATTTTTTTAGCATACTTCTCCTTGTTCTCTGTGGTAATAGAGAGTGTGGTGAGAAACACATTACCATTGTGAAGTGACTGATTATAAGTTCTTCTGAGAACATGTTGGTTCTTTTGTGAAAAATCTGTGAAAATATCCTTATGGATTATAGCAGTTATGGGTTATCCTCACTATTTAGCAGAAGCAATCTTATTTTGCCAAAACCCTTTTTCTTGATCTTCCAGAAGTTATTGGGGGTTATGACTACCAACCAAATTAAATTGAATTCTTCAGGACAGGGTTCAGTTCTACTGCATTTTGAAGTTTTGCCAAAAAGAGAATGTGTCTATTGTGGAGAATCATCCACATAGTCAGTACACTACTCATGGCTAGGCTTCGCGAATGAAGATCCAGGGAGGGCTCCACCCACGCTCCTCATCAGTGCCTTTTCCAAGCGCGCTGATAAAAAGGGGATAGCAGATAGCACCCTCGAGCCTGAGCAATGGATTTTTTTTAGGTGAGACACAGCATGCGCAGAGCTGGACCCACCCTTTAGCCCTAAGGTTCATCTGCCAGGGCCTAGCAAGCTTGGACGCTGGCAGTGAGGTCCTTAGGACGAAGGTTTTATTAGAGTGTCCTTCTCTTAGATGGAAGGCCTTACAGGGCTAAACGAGCTCCATCTGCCCGGGTTTGGAATCAGAGTTGTCCCTCTCCTAGGATGACTGCCAGAAGGCTAATGAGCTCATCCTACCCATACAAGGATTATAGGAACATGGGTTTCACTCCCCACACTTTACCGTGGGCAATGAGTTTAATGCTCCCTCTACTGTCGGCACAGTTATCGCACCAGGGGCCACAGGAGACCCCAAGTGATTTTCAGATAGTCAGTACAGATACTTTGTATAATGACACCTATGTTGCCTCTGCTTCTGCTACACTACTAGGAGAGAAATACAGAAGGACTTAGATTTCTAATGACTTGTCATTACTTTATCTCAAACATTTGCAGCAACAGAAAAAAGGATGGCCAGGGAGAAGTGAGCTGTGGTCTAAAGGTCAGAGTTATTACAGGCTGATCAGAGTCAATGACCTCTGTTTTATGAGGTTTTCTGATTTCTGTAACTTTAATTTCACTGGAGCTTGCACACTGAGGATTTGAGTGTGAACTCCAGCTTTTACTTGTTTCCCTATGGCAATAATGTATTGGTTGTGTGTACTGCCTTCAGTATAGAGTCAGTGAATGCAGTGAAGAAACCACTTCATGCTTTTGATGTCTAAAGAAGAGAGCAAAATGCTTGGCTCAGTGAAGTAGATTTTCAGCTGGGTTTCTGACATCAAAAATCAAACACATTCACTACTCATAATCAAGCTTTTCCTGACTCTTCCTTGTGGATCAATTAAACTTTTTTATACTCATGTTTGAATGCAGTTGTGTCAGATGGCCCTCTGTCAGGGCCTCAGCCCTGTTCAGGGTTCTAAAGAAAGTGTCATCTCACAAGGATAATAATACACACAGAAATGGCAATGAATGGTATTTCTTTCTCATGGCCTTGCCCTCAGAGGATCTGAAGAGTGAGTAGCTCGGCTCAGCACCTCTGTTCAGCTCCTGAGAATAAGCCTGTTTGGAATCTGACATTTTCAAAGGAGAACATGTGAAAAAGTCTACCTCATCTCTACTTTGAAGAGCCTGTATTTTCTGATCTGTTATCAACTGAACCCTGAGAACATAAATTGCTGTGTAGAAACCTATATCAAATTTTACAGTCAGGACTCATATTCAGTGGCAAATGGGGTTGTCTTTCTCTTTAGTTTTACCCTATATCTTCAACTTTTGTGCTTTTTCTCTCTTCTCTCAGTGATCTTCTACCAGGAAGGAAAACAGAGGTTTTCAAATGTTTTATATCTTCCTGAGGGGATGCAGTGTCTCCACTTTTCTTATGTACTTCTGTTCCCCCAGAGCCAGTTCCTGATCCCACTTGTATGGAAGGGTAGGGGAGAATTCAAAGAGCTCTTTGGGAGGCCTGAATCTCACAGTCACTTCAAGGAAAACAAAGGCTCATGGACGACTCTCTTTTCTTCCCTCAATCTCATTCCCAATACGGGTAAGCTAAGGTGGACAAATAAACTTTCTCCTCTGTACCGGGGTCCTATCACACAGGAGCGTGGAAAGAACAATCAGGATCTGTATAGGTGCAAAGAGTGGTGGAAAGGATTATGGTGAATAGCATGGCCAAGAGGAGTGTGGTGAGTTGGGAGAAGGGGGTGTGTACAGGAGGCTGAGAGGAGAAAGGCTAGGAGAAAGACTAGAAGATGTCAACAACTCATAATAGGGGGTTGTCCTTGAAATTGGGAAAAAGGCAAGTGTCTTCATGCTGAAGAAGGAAAACCCAGCCTACTCTCAGTCCACAGGAAGTTTATGGAATGTGCAGTGGACCAACCTCATGGAAACGGAGGCCTGGAGACCAGGAGCAAGAGCATGGGCAAATCCAGGTAGATGACAGAGTTCCATGGGTGCCACATGAGGGCACCTCTGCTCCAGCCCTAGGAGGTGATTGTAGAGGTTTTGAGAAGAGGGTAGCAGAGCAGATGGAGCATCTGGGGCCCGCAGTGGCCAGCCAGGTAGGGAGATACCATGGTGGTATGCACCCAGCTAGGGCCATCTAGCAATTTGACGGGCCATGAAATGAGCAGCTGCTGATGTTGGGAAACCTACTGCCTCGAGTGCTGCCACCTGATTAAGCCTATTACTTGAGGGGCCTCAGGACATTTCTGGGTGTCTGAAGCCTTCAGCATCTGAAGCAACATCCTGCACAGCTGCCCTGTACCTTGCCAGTACTGGTGGCAGCTGATTGAGTGAGGACTGCTGATCTACTGTCCTGTCTTAGGCTGCCATATCTTGCTGTATACTCACTGGAATAACCCCCAGATCATATCTCACTACTGCCAAAACTCCTTCAGCTAGGTCAGTCATTGCCTCAGCTGGGACTGGAGGTGGATGGGGAGGAAGATCTGGGGGCTTATCTCTTCCCCAAGGAGCTCCTGGGTGATGTGCCTGCAGCTGATGGTTTCTGCCTCCAGTCAGCTGCAGAAATCACTACACTTCTTGAGCCCCAGTGAGAAGCAGTCCTAGCTTCTGCTCTAGGAAATGCTGTGCAAAATGTTACCTGCTAAAATGTCTTGTTGGTGGTACCAAGCAGTCTAAAGTCAAGACAAAAAAGAGGCTTTAGCTCCCACCAGGAACTAGTCAAGGGGCAGGAATGGGATGTGGGGGCACTCCAGCACTGACAGATCAGATGGTCTCATGCAAGGAGCCTGTTGTGTGAGCCTGGCCTTAAAGGATCTAGTCTGGCAGTATGTCAGCACGGTCCTACTGAGAAACCTCTGTGTGTGAATTGATGTGATCTCACCAACAGCCTTTATCCTGCAATGACAGGAGAAAGTCTAAGTAGGTCAAGAGAGATGGGACCCAGACCTGTCTAATTTGTCTAAGCAATGGGGATCTGTGAATGTAGGTGAATTGGAGATCTGTACAGCAAAGAGAGCTTGCACTTGGTTTTCTGCTTTAGATTTTCACGCTACAGTCCAAAATTAGGTTTTGAAAATATGTGCTTATGTTAAATATGTTGATGTATTTATGTTAACATATCTTTAATGATTATAACTGAAATGTTCTCAGATCTGCTGTATACTTTGAATTGGTTTGCAGATTTTGGTTGTAGGGTCAATTCCAGATCAGCCATCATGACAAAAAAATGAGTTGAATTCAGATTGTCACTGGAAGACACACAAAAAGAAAGACATTAAAGACCTCTCTCTGGTTTTGAAAACTCATGTTTATTATATGCAAAGCAACAAATTATTTACTAAAACACAATTACAATTTAGTGCCTTTTCCATCTATTTTTCCATCACATATTCCTTACCTGCTATATTTCAGTTGATTTCTGTCATTTTCTCGAATGTATTTACTGATCTCCTCCACTGTAGGATCACGTATAATCACAGACACTCACTGAGATTATTTTCCTGCTCATTTTCAGTTATTTAATGATATTTGGAAGCTGAAAGGTAAAATTTTTCACTCACCTGGATGTTTATCCTAAATCCATTGAACTTACAAATTGCCATATGTATTTAGTGTTGTGCTACATGGACAAATCAGACTCTACCTTGGACTCCAGGGAATAAAATGAGCAGGGCCTTGGGAAAGTGGTGTGGATTGTAGGACTGGGACATCTACTGGCTTGGCTCTTCTGAGCTTGGCTTGAGCTTGGCTTCTTCAGCATCTCAATTGTGTTCACGTTTTGGGGATTTTTTTACATCCAAAGACCATAAGCTTGAAAAACCCCATGTCTTTCTTGTTTTCAGAAAAAATATTTATTTTTTTTTCTTTGTAAAATTTGCATTGAAGATAAGTGAAGAGCCATACAGTACAAAATAAAGTTACAAGTGTGTCAAGGAGATTATAGATGTTGGTTTTCAGCTGCTGTTGGGAGGTTGCAGATAGAGTTGTTCCTCAAAAAGATACTGTATCTAAAGAATATGAAGAATTCCCAACAGCCTTTGAAGTCTGAAGGTTCTCTGGGAGGTTTCCAGGCGTAAGCAACATGACTGCCAGTACAGCTGCCTGAAAGATGAACACAAACACATCAAAAATTGCTTTGGGCTCTACCCAGGTGAAATGTGCAGACTCTCATTTGCATTTAGGGAAACTAGTTGTTTCCTAGACTTCACAGAAACTTTTTACCCCATCAAAGAAGAATGCACAAACCAAGCCTTTTAACAAGTCTATATTATAAAAACATCTTACTTGGTATTGAAGAGTCTTAATTACAAATGCCAAGGTAGTAGTCTGTTGTTTAATTTCTGACTTTCTATTTGCATAGTTCGCAAGTTCACTGAGGAATGTGCAGTTTCATTGCTGTTCTTCTGAGTCATGCCATGCTTACTCTTTGCTCTCAGTTCGCATAACAAGTGTTTGTCCTTGGGAATTCATTTAGCTCTCAGATCTTTAAGTTTGGTATTTACGTCTGTTTTCACAAGAAAGAACATGATTACTGCATAATATACAGAAATGGTGCTCAGCTAAACCATGGGTTTTAATTCTGAGGAACTGAAATGATCTGGCAGTGAATTTTTTTAGGATAAATACATATTATCAGAAAAATCCATGTGATCAAAATTCAGTTTTGGTGCCACGGGAAGAGACCAGCAGCAGGCACTAATTTCTGCTTAAGCCAGAGAAGGACTGCTGGAACAACTAATAGTATTCTGGTATCTGTCTGGAACAGAAGAAGTCTTCTGGATCCTGCTCACATGGAAATATAAGTGGCTGTACAAAGGTAGGATCTCCCAGAGAAGAAAGGATGAGAAGTAGCCTTATGTGGATGGCAGTCTCTGCACAAATGAGCATGGTGGAGCAGTAGCTTGAACATGGATCTCTGACCTAGCACATTAATGTAAATCTTAAAGGCCACACGGAAGGCATATGTCTTGGTCAGAAAGTCCTGGATCCTTCTTTCAGGACCAGTCTATCCAAGACTTCCTCCCACAGTGTCATTCCTGTCCCCTTTATATCCGACAAATGTTATCCCATTAATGTCGGTCAATTACTCTCTCATGATAAAGAGTATGTGATGGTAGAGACACGCTATGAATTCTTTCTCTGGAGAAGATGGCTAATTTCCCTTCCCCCCCCCCCTTCATTTCTTTGTCCAGATAAGCCAGAAAGTCATCCATGCCTGGGAGAACTCATTCATTGTTTGTATGTGGGACAAGAAGGTTTGAAGAAGAAGGAGAGGAAATACACTGGAGTCCAGCTTGGTTGAAGCAAGTTGTGATTTCACTCGAAAAAAATGGATCTCAGCTCCTCAGGCAAATGTACAAGCAAGCTGGGAGATCTGAGAGAGCAAATATGTTGTGGTGCAGACTGCTGGTCTCTTTGAAGAGAGGCAGGTGACTGGGCATTTGATTCCAGTTTGCTGGGGTAGGGTGTTAGGTTTGGATTGGTTTTTTTCTCCTGAACCAGGAGAACTGGCTGTAATGAACAGATGAGCTTGGCCTAAGGTCTGAGCTGCAGCTCAAGGCAAGGGCTCTGGAAGGAGTCTGTCTTATGGTAAGTGCTCTGTCAAGTCCAGACAGGCCATCAACTCTATAGCTTCCTGGGAAAAAAAGGGAAAATCAAAGTACCTTAGAGAGGAACCTTGTGAAGGATTGAATAAGCTGGCCCTAAGCTTTTAACCTTATGGCCCACAATATGTCAGCTCCCTGAAGTCTCATTGTGGGTCTATCAAGCAACTGAGGTCCATTTGTTTCGGACTGGATGGAAGCAGTATCCCAGAAATTGTCAGGCCTGGAGATGGTAATATCAGTCCTTAAGAGCAAATCTGCTTAAGCTCATGCTTTCTGCTTGCTGAAACCTCCAGTTTGGAATTCACTGTTTCACAGATGAGCTGTGAAAGAGTGAGCTTGAGAGGTCACTCTTTGTTGGCAAAGCTTCTTCATCACAAATAGCTCTTGCTATTTGTGGGCAGAGGCAGATGTCCGGGTGGGCAGGGAGAGACAACCTCTTCCACACCATGATATTTGATGGCATACATAGCAGATATCCTCTCTGAACCAGACAGGGTGGGCAGTAACTGCAGTCTGCTTGGTCTCCCTGGCCCAAGCATTCACTTCCACACATAATACACGCTACCTATGTGCAGGCCTATGCCTACCTGTTATCTTTCTCCTCCTTCACCCCATGGACTGTTGTTGCGTTTGTTTTTGAACTTGGGAGGGAGGGGGCATTGGGGCATTGCTGCATGGCTGGAGGGGGTTGCCCCCTCCCCTGGTGAACTGGCACCAAACTGTGCAAAAACGAACCCCTTCTCTGGGCTTGGTAGCTGTAGCAATGGTGGGAGCTGGAGCAGCTGCAGTGGGGGTAGGGTGATGCAGCAGAGTCCCGGAGCAGCAGAGGGGCACAGTGCCAGCTCAGCACAGGGCCGTGCATCCCTGCAGAGTGCACCAGCGACAGACCAGCAGCATACCCCAGCTGCAGCAGCAATCTCCCAGTGGCAGCCTGTGCCCGTGGCTTCCCAGTGATGCCTAATTTCCTAGAAAATAGACACTCAGCAAGATATTAATGGAGAAAGACAGAGTTACCTTTATTGGATGCTTCTGTGATGCACATTGGGGTCTGCGCACACGTTGCCCCTGATCTAAGGGGTTACAATTTTTATATCCTTCCAGCAATTAACGTACATCTATAGCCAAACCTGGACACTGATTTCTCTAATACCCCACCAATATTGGTCTTCAGATCTGCCCCTTGGAGAGCGTCCAAGTGGTTCTTGGCCTTTTTCTTGTGTTTTGTTTTCAAGCTATCTGCAGGTGGTTCTTTCAAAACATCATGTCCTTGGCAAAGTATGTGAAAGTGTGAAAAACATAATATATGAACAACTCAGGAAACCTTGCATAATACTAAAAGTTCTAAAAATCTACAAAATACACTAAATCTTTAGGCATCACCAGCACAGCTGGGGGCAGTGGAAGCCTGCACCCCTGCCCTGGCAGCCTGAACGCAGGCGCTGGACCGATGCCCAGTGGCAAGCAGCGGTGAGCAGCAGTGGTGACAGAGGCAGCAGACTGGCGACACAGTCCCGATGTAGTTCTGGTGTGGAAAAACACTGGGTAAACAGTGCACTAGAAGGACCTCTACGCGCATAGAACTCTGGGACCTTCCTGTTCCGGAATGCTGTCATGTGGCCTCCACCATCTTGAAGAGACTGCACGGTTGGGAAGGAGTGGCTGGGGGTTCCTCTTTGTCTTTCTTCATTCACCCACCATCCAATCTCCATCCACCACCCTGGTTTCTCCATCCATCATCCCAGATCATCTCACCTGCATTCTCACCCCAACCGGACTACATCCTTGCAGGTTTATTGCAGGTTGGGGGGCAAGCTGTGTTTTGTGGCTGGGTGGGGGGGATGACCCCAATTTGTACTTCACTGTTCTATTTCTTTGTTAAAGTTATTCTTTACAACTTTGCTGGGTGTGCGGAGTGAATTGTTCATTTCTTTCTTTTTTGAGGGAAGGGGGAGGCTCCTTAGCTGGGTCTTTCCTGAAAATTGTCTTATCGAACCAAGACACTACCCTGGGCAGTGCTGGGCAAGAGACACACAGTGGGCTGGCCCCTTCCCTGCCTTAACCTTTATCTCTTCTGAGATCCTCCATTGCATGTTTACTCCAGCCTATGCTAAGAGGCTCTTAGAAACTGATTTTGTTAAACTGGCACAGACTGTACAGTAGGTACACTCACTCCCAACACAGACTCAACCATTTTCAGGATTACACTGAAATGTGATTTCTTTCTGCTGGTAAAGTTCATTATTTCACTTTAGAAAAAGGATAAGAACATGTGCTCTCTGCAAACATATTTAATAAAATACCTTGATTGCTCCAAATTGATTTATGTATGGTAATTACCGTGTAATATAATTAGAAGCTTTTATATTTACTTTCCTTAAACTTGCTACTTTGATGTTGTACTTGGGTGTCTGTATTGCTTTGTGGGATACAGTCCAAAACTGTCTGGATCCAGTTCAAGATTAGTAATGCGTAGACCTGTTGCAAAACAAGATTTTTAAAGTCAAGCAAACATAGGAAGGAAAGTTTTTCCTGGCACTCTGTTTAAAATTTTGGAGTTTAAAATGCTGACTTAGTATAGAAATTTTTGCTAGAATTGTTGATTTATCAATGACAGCAGCAAACATTTCCCCTTTTTACAGTTAGGAAAAAAACACTAAACATTCATCTAGATGTGTAGCCTATGGGGGATCATATGTTAGTGGAAATTTTGGCTTTAAAAAGGATCTTGTGGGAAATCTCAGCCAAATCAAACTGTTCAAGAGCACACTAGGACTTTACAGAGGAGAAGCCTGATTTCTACTCATGAAACTGGTGTTTTTTGAAAAGTGGGGTAAATTCTACTGGCACAAGGTGCAACTATTTGTCCAAGGCAACTTATTTGTAGTGAAGAATGAAAGTGTGTTTATATCTTAGTGCAAACACAACCTCAATTCCAAGTGAAATGACCTCCTTCCACCTGACTAATCCCAGAAAGATCCTGAAATAAAAAATGAGCATTAGAAGAGTTTTTTTTAAGGAGATAACTCAAACAGGAAAAAAGAAAATGAAAACAACAACAAAAAAAAAGAATTTGTGCTCTGGCATAAAACAGGCCAAATGTATTTTTAAATCAACATTTTATGGTGAAAATTCTGCATACAAATCAGCTTTCAAAGACTAAACATGTGGAAAGGATTCATCCTTGAAGTTAATAGTCAGAACGGTGGATAACTGGAAGGGAAAGTACTTTTTAGTCATTTCTGGGCTCCAAATTTTGTAGTTTTAGAGAAGATGGCTAAGTATTTCAGAAGAAAAATAATAGACTCTTCTTAAGTCATACAAAAAATAGATCTTCAGGTTTTTAGATAAGAAAATAAACCCTTAATCCATGCAATTATCCATGTAATCTCAACTCTTTTGTCTTGCTTGTGTCTCTATTTATAGTGTTCAGTGCAACAATGATACTCCCTCTGATCTTGGGTACCTATTTTTGAGACATTGCTCCAAATATTAATTATTATTTGTAATATTTGGAATCATGTGTCTTGTACTGAAATTCAAATAAAAGTGTTTTTTAATAAGATGATGAGCTACTGAATAACCTAGAAACACCTGGACAGTGTTAGGTAATTTTAATACAACTCTTTCCATGTCATCCACAGTATTAAAAGTTTTCCTATTGCTTTGGTGCAATTAAAATTATACTCCACCCTTTTTCAGTAAGTTCACAAAACACACCCTCTGAAATCCCACAAGCTCTTTCAGCAAAAATAAGAAATTGGAGAGTAAGCATTCACAATATAGTTCAGATAAAAATTAATCCAAACCAGGCATGAGAAACAAAGAAGCTACCGGGTCAACCAGCTCTACATACCAACAAGCAAATTAGCAATGTAACTATTGAAAGAAATTTATTTGCAGATTATCCTTCTGTCCCTATGATCAGAGCCATACTTTTGATTTTAGGAAGAAAAGGAGCTGTATGCTCTGAGAGCTGTCCCTAGCCTACACAGAAGAAAAAATAGGACACACAGAGGGACGTTAAAAGGGACAAAAAGAAACCAGTTGACACCAGTGGCTTCAAGTAACTTAGAGAAATGAAGTAGAGTGGAAAGCCAGGAAAAGTCAAATGCAAGGGGAAGATGGCCAAAGGGGAGAGATGATGACAGACTGAGTCTAATATTTTTTTAGAAGCAGATAAAAATGCAAGAGAGTGGGATCATGGTGAGAGATGCAAAGATTAATAGCAAAGAAGCATCAGTTACCCTTGCCTGGGTCCTGGTGCCCTATGAGGAGCAATGGTTGCTCCGCTCGGTGCCGGGAACATGGCTGTGCCTGCTGGTGTAGCACCAGATGAAGCAGATAAGTTCACTCCCACACAGGAGAGATTTCAGAGCCTTTCTTCTTAGACACACAGCAAAGTATGGGAAAGAGCAGAGATGTGGGTCACTACTAACCAAATCAGAGAATTTCTGGAGGTGGGTTTTTTTTTAATGCTCCAGGCAAATGCAGCCATGAACTCTGGAGTACTATGCTAGGTAAATTGTAAAGAACAAAATCCTGAGTGTGAGACTAGTTTTCACCGATGACAGTGAAAATATCTGTACATGTAAACCTCCTGCCAAGCCTTGCTTTGCAGTAACAAGAGCTGACCCAATTTCCAAGGGTCTTTATTCAAACACTGGCTAAAGACCAAAGCCAGAAACCTGTAAAATGAAATCAGATTTGTTAAACTATATTTCTTCCCTCCCAAGTGATGACTCTGCAGATAAGATTAGGTATGCAGCCTTTTACTGGATGGAGGGAAAGGGACTGGAATAACATACAGATACAAAAGCCCCAAACCCAGCTCCAAATTACAAGCCCATTAATTCGGCTCTCTTTTTTTCAGTAAAGCTGTGTGAGAGGGACTACCTATGCTTTCCTCCTTTAGCCACCCAAGTCCCAAAGGATGCCTCTTGCTCTCAGGTCAGGTGCTGGGCACAGAGACCTCTGCCTTTACAACTAGCACTGCAGAAATGAGCTGTTCAGCACCTGTCTCACCATGCTTCTCCTCTAACCTTTCCTGTGAGCCTCTCCACTGGTTCCTCACAAGGTGCCTTCAGCAGTGGTAACCACTTAACAAGGTTGCTATTGCTGGCAGGGCCCCTGGAAGAGAAGAGGGAAGCCTCACCATCCCTTTTGCCTTGTCTGCAGCTTTAGGCTGCAAGAAGAGCATTACTCATCATAGGCACTTTGAACAGGTTTTTCACAATATAAATGTAACATCTGTAATGATTTAAAATTTCTGACAAGTCTGTTGCTTCCAGCAGCACTCTAAATACTGTATCAGGTGACAGTAAATGGAGCATGTTTATGCTTGTCCATTGGTCTCTCTGTTGGACTCTTTTATTTCTGCACTAGATGCCAGCCGAGTACTTGCCTTTCTGGGTTTTTATGTATTTGTAGTTGTCTGGGAGGGAATACCTTTCTATTTTGCCTTGGGACAGTAACAACGCATGTCCTAGAATCCTGTTTCTTATGCTGGCATACAACTAAAAATGCAGCTAAAAGCTGTGAGGATTTGCTGTGAGATTTTGTTCCATACATATTTCTATAAAACCAGGAGGAGAAATGAAGGATTAATGCTGAAAACCTTCAGGAAAACAACCAAACAACCAACAAAAGAAAAATCAGCTATGTGTTTCAGGCAAAGGAGAAATTTGGCCACTGTGTGTGTTAACAAGTGAATCTGTTGTGCTAATTCCAACCTTCACTTGTCTTCTTTAAAAAAAAAAAAATCCTAAAAACCAGAGATGCTCATAACTTTAAAAAAAAAAATTTGTGAGTTGCTTACAACTGTAGGAAATGCATGGATGCAGTGAACTCCATAATCCTGAGCCCATTATAGAGGTGACTATATCTCACAGGGAAATAGACAGTCTCTTCAAGTATGGGAGATCTAAATGATTTAGAGTTTGCAGGTCAAACATAATCACAGCGTGCAGGCAAAGGCTTGCATTTCAGCAGAATGAGTTCTGTGCTCTCCTTTCACCCTAAGCACCCCCAATTAGAGATGATGGGTGTGAAGATGGGATTTGCATAACATATATGTGGGATCAGATGTCTGCTTCTGCTGGCCCAGTGTGTTCCACAGCTTGGACAGACCCAAGTTCTGGGGAGCAAAGTCAGAAAATAGTACTTGCGCCTTGTGGATCTGAGTACAGCGTGCCCACCCAGGTGGGGCTGGATGGGCTTGAGCAAGATGCCATAATGTCAAAGTAGAAATGGGATCTTTTCAGCAAAGTCTCCCCACTCCCTTCCTTGCAACGCAAGCAATCTTTTTAATGGTTTCTTATATAAACTTGATGTGCAAAGCTACTGACAGGTATGACAGGACAAACACCCTCTGTCCGGTCATGACAAACCTTAATTTTGAGGTGCGTATAGCTCCCACAGCACGTATAGGTAGGTGGGACTAATCTTGCCTGAGTGATGATGATACACAACAATCTACACCTGCACTAGGTGGGTAGGCTGCCATTAAACTCTGTGATCAGCACAGTTGGTGGCATCTAGGGGACTATGCATTTAATTCTAAAGATGACACCCATAGAGAGTGAATCATACCCTAAATCTTGATGACAACTGTGAGAGTGTAGACTCCTTGATGACACGTAGACATCCTTATGGTAAATGCCTGAAGTTTGGTTAACTGAATCCAGCCATCACCTGTTCAACACAGTCCTCAGACACAGTAGTCACTACTACACAGAGTACTGCTGAGGATCTAAAGATCAACTGTGAGACTTGTTTATCATTACTTAGGATCAAAATTTCTTTAATGACATTTGGTTTGAAATGATGTTGTCATTTTCTTTGAGCTCTATCGCCTCTCTCATTCCTCCCCTCCGATATGCACATACAGATAACCCATGTATACACACAGAGAAAATTAAAGCTATAGTAAGCTATAGTAGATATTGGCTAATGTTTCTTGCATACAAGACCATTATGGACATAGGAATAGAAAATTTCAGCGAGCCACCATCAGTTCAGATTCAAATGTTTCTAACTTGTTGAAAGCAAGTCTAATCAAAAATAGCCTGGAACACTTTCAGACTTGCTGGGAATACCTGTGGGTGTGGCTGTAATATGTTTAATCTGCGTGCTAGGAAGATTTCTGTAACTTTTTTATTCTGTGAGTTTACCCAGATGAATTCATCTTAATACAGCAGAAATTCCATTAAAGACATCTACTGTGAATAATAGAAGTACATGGATATAGGATAAGAAAATACATCCTTGAATTAACAATGCATCAGCCAATGTACCACCAATCCTAAAAGTCTGAGCTGTAAATGCTGAGGTCTAGAATTTCTGCAGTGTCTTAAATGCCTGCATCACACCTATCATTTGCTTGGTAGTGTACAGGTCTGGAAAGGAATTTTTACCCACAAAACTGAAGTGTGCTGATAATAAGACTCAGCAGCCTTGTTTCACATTCTCTATACTATTTTGTTAAGAATAGATGTGTTTAGAGAGGTGGGGGAAAAGTGCAGTACAGTGTTTGTATGCATCTTGCTTTCTAAAATCCTTAAATAATAAATAAATAAAAGGTAGAGTAAAATGCAACTGATGTGGAGCCTGCTGCACCCTGCCTCTCTGTATGATCTGTCTCCACCCTTTCCGTTTGGGATGACTCTTGTGCTAAGCCTCTCCTCCTCACCTCCTAATACCAAAGGCTGCAGAAGAGTTGAAGAACACCTGGAAACTGGATGGGCAGCAGCAGGAACAAAACTGTAAGCAGAACTGGTTTTCTTCTTTTTATGTTCAGAGAAATCTAGCTGGCATCTCACTGAGCTGAAGCAGCGAGCTGAGCTAAAACAGGATCCTGTATTCCAGGTATGTGATGGCAAACTGGTCCACAATGACAGAGTTGGCAAAAGAAAAAAGCTGACTGTTTTTAACTGTGCTTAAAGGGAGAAATTTATAATTGCTAAACAATTAGAAACAGCTTTTTGAAAAGGTATGAAACATCAGCAAACTCCACTTCTTTAAAGAGAGAATTTTATTTTGGTTTCACTTAAACAATGCACAAAGACAAATATGAAGGAGCAGATAAGGGAAGGTAAAAGGATCTCAACTTTCAGAAAGACTGGATTTCATTTTGAGTCTTTGCTGTAAACTGTGGCACAGGAATAGTTCTGAGGACACTGGTAATCATTTTATGTCCATCAGTAACAAGATCACATAACAAGATAACAAGAACCATAATTTCTTTTACTTACTTTATGGTAATTAATTCTTATTCTTTTCCTTATTCATCCCATTGGAGCACTTACCATTGAAATAAATTACTGCTGGGGTTTAAAATGTTATTTCTGGACTCAGGAAAAGGGCAGAGATGCCACATCTTGGCATCACTAGTCCAAGGTCCTGCCAAACAGCCCATCACTCTGAGGTCATGTGCTCATACTCACTGAGAAGTAGGGGTTATCCTCAGGACTATGTTTGTCCATTCTACCTGAATGTTTTTTAAAGCTTTTTAGCCTCATCTTCCAAGTAGGGATTTGTTTTTTCCTGTTGAGAACTAATACTCAGCAGGATTTAACCATGTGATTTGTTGCTCCCTAAAAATGTCGTAGTTCAGGGCTGTCCTGCAACCCAAGGGAGCCCACTTTGTGCCTTGTGATAACAGTAAAATCTCTCCTCAGTTTTTACATTACTTGCACAAAAGCTGGATGTTATCCAGACATTCAAGGAAGAGCAGGACCGCTGGTGAGATGAAGAATCTGTAAGAAGGCCTTCTCTTAACAAGCAGAAGGATGGCAGCAGACTCACAGATGTCAGTCTTCGTTCCCTGTTAGCTGCAGTCAGTACTTCGCCTGTTCCTGGCTTTTCACCAGGCTCTGTGTCTCCTCTGTGCCGGAGTTCAGCAATGAGGAGCGGGGCATAAAGGCAAGGTGCTGCCTGCTTGGAACCATGCCACAGGGAAAGCAGGAAAAGGAAAAATGTAATGGCTGAAATCGGTGGGAAGAGGGAATGAGGTGAGACAAGACAGGTAGGAAATATCCTGGCTTGTTGCTTTGCCACAGTGTTGCGTGGGACAGAGCAGGTGGGAACAAATAAAGCTTCTGACTGAACAGGATCCCATCAAAGACTTCTAAGCAGTTCAGGTATGAGTAACTATTTACTAATGTTCTCCATTCTGCACAGCCTGGTGTCTGGAGGAGAGCCAGCTGGCTAGGCATCAATGAAGACAGGCCAAAGAAATTACTTCTGGGAAGCAACCAATAGATAGGGAGTAAGCTGTTTCACAACTGTTGCAAAGCTCAATGCCTCCCAAACACTACTTCCTTGAAGGGAACACCATAGGCTGTGCGCTTCTGAACAAAAACCTTAGTGGAATAAGATTGTGGTTGCCATCTCAGAGGCCAGGGATATACCACAGCTATCTTTGAAGTGCCTGTGAATTCTCCAGCCAGTCTCTTGCACTTCAATAAGCTCATTCATCTTAGGTTAAAAAAAAATAAAAATAGAAAGTACTTTTGTATGAACAGACATCCCACAAGCGTTTTCAGGCCTTTTATGGGGGCTTTAAACTAGGAGATACTCTCCCATGCATGCTACAACTTCCACTTTCATATGCTGCCAAAACCATGGAGGTTTTTAGTCCTGAAGATCAGGCTACTTCATGCTCCCTCCCACCAACCCTGATATTCAGGTGTTGAGAAAACTGATAGAGCAATTAAAAAAATGTAATTATCTCTCAGTTATCAGCATGGCATTACTCACAATGTGGGATCATCCATCTCATGGCTATTTCTACTGTATTCCTACACCACACTCTGTCAGCCAGAGGTTATGGTTGTAATCAAGCATATTTGCTCAAACTCAGTGATGGCTCTGCCAGATCTGGTGACAGCAGCCTTGGGGCTGGGAGGGGATGAGCAAGAACCATGTGTCTGCACTATACATTGGGAAGGCTGATTATCTTGGGTATAAGGCACAGAAACAGTGCCTGCTTCTAGCGGCAATAGACCTAATGTTTGTATTCACTGCCAAGAATTCCTATGTAAACCAGGGCCACTGCTGAATTTTTTTTCCCTTTGTGACTTTACTGGGAAGTGGGGTGCAGGGTAAATGTCTGCATCTACAGGAAAGGAGCAGGCAAGACAGGTGACCCCAAACTGACCAGCTAAGTATTCCATTTCATACACATCATGCTCAATATAAATCTAAGCAGCAGTTCCCTCTGCCATCTCTTCTTCTCTCCACTTGCAATTCTGCTTTGGGCCCATCTGTGCTGCTTCTTTCTGCCTTTCGCTTTTGAATCCAGCTTCTAGGATCTAGCTCCCCACCAAGTTTGACTCCTGTCTGCTGCTGGAGGCCTCCTGTTGCAGTACCAGTAGGGATGGTGACATAGTAACAATTGACAGGGGGAAGTTTGGGTCTTGGTGCTGGCTCTATATATATTTGCATATATTATCTACTGTTGTTGTATATATTAAAGTAGTTAAAGTTATTTTATTTTTCCAATCCACAAGTTTCTTTCTTTCCCTCAAACGGTAACAGGAAGGTATAGGTCTTTAACAGAATTTACCCCATTTCCATGAACACTAGATATTTTTCTAAAGTACATGTTACAATGTGAAGAGAAATAATAGGCTAATGTAGAAATGAAGTGGAGGCAGTCAAAATGTGTATGCAGGTATGTGTACTGCATCCCCAAAGACAGTTTCAAAGTTAGCACATGGCTAGAAATGCTACTATGAACACTGCCTCTGCAGAATTAATTGTATTGCTTGTATAGATACTTTATTAAACTACTTTTAATTACAGGTTCACATTCTACTTTTTGCACAAAGCATTCCGTGGTCCTGACACAGAGAGTCAGAACAACTTTTGGCTTTAATGTCTCTAGCACAGCTAGTGGCTCATTGTCTGTAATTGCTATTTTTGAAGAGGGGAAGAAACCAAATGCTGTCATGTATTTTGAATAAGATTTGTACATCTGCTTGTTTATTTTGCAAACCCAAGGACATACAAGCCTAAGGCATTGGAATCCAATTTACAAATCCTTCACCAATAATGCTGAAAGCACTGGCTCCAAAAAGAGCTGCGATGCTGCTACTGAAAGTGGAGATTAGCTACCATCCACCAGCACTAGAGCAGCACTGAACACTCTACTTTTCTATGGCAGTTGAGTGCTCTGGTCCTAACCCATCACATGATTCAGAGAAATGAGCATGGGATTTCCCATGAAGACACTTTTTGATGATAGCTCAATGCCTGGAGAGAGAGTGACATCTGAAGCTGTACTGCTTCACATCAGTGCTAACAGAGAGGCATGGGAGAAAACAAATGTGACATGAAAGTCACAACCTAGATGTGCAGGTTGTTTGTAATTTTATAACATTTCTTTTGGTGTTTGTCTTCAGTCTCAGCTTAATAATGTGTGATTGACTAAGCCATTCTGCATTGGAACCTTGCTTTCGCCTTTTTTATTTTCTCCTTTCAAGACTATGATGTCAATGTTATTTACAGAAGTTATTGAGCTACTTCCTGCAGATTGCATTTGCCTTTATTTGCCCTTAATAATTATTTTGATTTTCTTGCTTTTTTTTTTTTTTTTCTTTTTTTTTTTTTAGCTTTTCCAGATTTCCAAATGGCTGATCCTTTCCTATATAATACTGGAGAAAGATCCCAATATGGGTGCCTTGGACATGAAGTACAAATTGAGCACATCAAGGCATATGTTTGCAGACCATCTTTTTTCACAGACAAAGCTGTGATTGTGATTCATGATGTATTTGGATGGCTATTCCCAGACATTAGATACATAGTCGATTTGATTGCAGGTCATGGATACATGTAAGCAACTGTCTTTCCTACCTTGCTCTTATCAGTGCATTATTGATAGATCACTAGGCCCAAAGCTAAGCATGGCATATGGTGTTTCCCATACACATAGGGCAAACATGCTGTTTCAGTCTGAGCGAATAAAAATGCAAGAGGTCAAACTGTTTCTATGCCCGCCAAAGCTATTAAAATAGATCCATCAAAAATAGCTTCCTGAGCACAAAGCTACAAGGGGAGTCCCAAAATGCTAGTGTTTGTGCTTATGTGACAGTGTGGGTGATAAAAATATAAACATTGGTATTAAGTCGTATAAGCTTTTCAGAACCAAACCAAAGAGCTGTTTTAGCTTCTACTAGCAAAGATATATATCTATATCTATATCTAATCTATATCTATATAGGTTTATACAGAATCAGCAGGGTTTTTTAATCCCTTTATTTTTATCTAAGGAAATAATGAGTATTTATTTGTTGAGGTTTTTTGTTTTGTTTTTGGAGTTTCTTTGTTTTGTTTGGGTTTGATTTTGTTTGTCGGTTTGGTTTGTTTGCTTTTCTTCCATAGAAAAGCATATACTTTTAGCTCTGCTGATTGCCAGAACAGGGTGAGTAGAATATGATTCAGATAGTAACCATACAGATGTGAATTTTGGAGTAAAAAAGACCCTAGGAGGCTTTTAGGCATCCACAGATTCTCTGCATCTGGACATGAAAATTGACTTGATTCCATGTCTCACACAGAACCGTCTGCCCTGACTTCTTCAAGGGGACAGACCCGTGGAAACCTACTGATCACTGGGCTGACTTTGCTGACTGGATGAAACATCATGATCCTATGAAAGTAGACAAGTAAGGTGTATATTTGTACTTGAACTTTAAAGAGCATCCATCAAAAAAGGGGAATTTGTATGAAATGTTAAAAATGGCACCTCACAGCAAGGCAAGATGGCTGATGAACACAATTGCTTATTCTGAGTGGTTCATTTGTGATTCTGGGCACTGTCTTGGCTGGGATTTGGAAAGGATCATCTGCTCCATCAGCCACTCTGTTTATTGTCCTCATATTTTCTTGGGCCTTTTTCTGACTGTGTCATACTGGCCTCACAGGCCCATAGCCAGTGTTTCACAGGCTATGAAATACCCAGCACTCACAAGCGCTGATTCTGCCTCCAGTTCCTCAAGATAAAGAGGAAAACTCTCCCACAACTGCTCATGTTATCTGCCAGTTGTCACTTGCCCAACTTCTTTATGCCTTGTAGATGATGATAGATGAAGATGGTTTTCTGCTGAGCAGCACTAGATCAAGATTTGCAAGACTACCCAAACTCTGCAGTGCATCTGATCAACCATTTTTCTTAATGTGAGATAGAGGGCCTACTATCTGCAGAGCCTATCAATGCCTTGTTACAACAAGGCTTTTCTGAATTATGGGAGGCTTTACTGTTTCTTCAGCATGTATTACCATAGCCTAAAAATTCAGGAGATAATAGTGAGGCAGTGACGCTCTATTACTCAGATATCATCTTGTAAGCTACAAGTATTCTTCTGACCCTTTCAAGATGTCCCAGCAGCCACAGTCTAACCTCAATATCTGTCAGCAAAGCTTTTGACCATATAGTTGCAGAAGCTGTGACCAAATTTTTGAAAAGACAAATGACTGACACCTGTAAAAAATCCCACTCCAAAGAGTGAGCAGATATGTGGGCACTGTCTTAAACATTTAAGATCGCAAGGACATGTTTGTGCTGTCTTTTGATAGATGACTTGTAGCTGCCCTCAAGGTCAGATCCGCTGCTCTTTCGGAGCACAAAGAATGCCCATGACTTAGTACCCCTTCAAACAAATCAAATCTGAGAGCACATCTACTGACAGTGCATATTACAAGCCTAAGACATGATCTCTTGATCCTGTCACTCTCATACTGCTTTTTTGTCAGTGCAACCAAACCTGTGATGACAATGGAAATGTGCATATTTGAAAATATAATTAGTAGTATATGCAATCTGCATTTAAAATTAATTTACATAATAAAAAAAAGGTAAAACTATTGAGACCTAAGAAGTTAGCAATTATAAAAAAGCAAATTACCTGCTCTGGCCTGCATTAACATCAATGTCCATTTTTTGCATTATACCTTGTGTGATACCTATTTTTTTAAATATTATACTGACAGTTTAATTTTGAATAATTGCTACTTATAAGTATTACTGCATGTGGGCTTGGTAAGATATTTTAATAGTAACTCATGCAACAGGAATGACATAATTAAGATAAATCTTTATCTAAATATGTGGGCTCTGTAGAGATAGCACAGTAAAGCTTATCTATTTCTTCAATCCATAATGCAAGATGTTGTTCTACTTGCAGATATGTCATGTCTTTAGTTGCCCTGTCCTAGACAAAGTGATTCAATTAAAAATTTGCTTCTTTTGAAAACAAAGGAGCAGGTCATAATTCAGGTAAGTATTTAAGTACCTATGCCTGTACCTCCCTAAACTAGGACCGGAGATATTAACTCCCACTTAAGAATAGAAGCCACTGCTCTGGGCTGAAATGTGTTCTTTAAGTATTCTCTGTTTTAAATGATTGGAGTTGCAGATGCAGAAAAAAAGAATGTATTTATTTTAATTTACTTCTTAGATTGTCAAGTATTGATTCTGCAATAGATTCCTTAGTTTACTTTTGTTTATATGCCTTAGGGAAGCTGATGTTGTCTTGAAGTATCTAAAGGAACAATGCGGTGCAAAGAAGATTGGTGTCGTTGGGTTTTCCTGGGGTGGAATGGCAGTACATCACTTGATGCTGAAAAATCCTCAATTAACCGCTGGGGTGTCCCACTATGGTAGTGTAGAACACCTGGGAACTTACACGGGCTCACATGACTATGCATAGTTTGTAACTTAGTTATCGTTTTGTGATGAGTTCTGTAAATACTCAACTCAAAAGTGAGTTGCAGATTTTAATTATGGTTATTTCAGCAATATGCTTTATTAGTATCAAAATTTAAGAATGCTGTAAACGAACAAAAAAAAGCTTGCTTTTACAAAGTAATTTTCTAATTTAATTTTTTTTAGTGACTGGAGAATGGGGAAATATATTTTCCAAATGCTTCTTTCTCCGTGCAAATAGAAATAGTCCTAATCTAAAAAATGTATATAATCAGTAAACCTAAATATAAATTTTATCTTTTAATTTGCCATATATCTTGCAAAAATGTTAACCTCACTAACAGACTGTTTCTCAAAAACATTATAGGAATAATTAGAGACTCTGAAGAAAGATACAATTTACTAAACCCAACATTTTTCATTTTTGGTGAGAAAGACCACACTATTTCTTTTGATCAGGTAAGTTGGAAATGCTTTTTTTCCCCCCTGTAGTTCTTTTATCCCACATAGAAATGCTTGTTAGAAACCATTTTCAGATATGAAAACCGAGATAGGTTGGATTGTCTTGCTTATATTTCAACTTCTCCCATATCTTACATAAGTGATTCAAAGCTTCTTTTTTAAGGTGAGAAATGCAATAAAGACCAGTCATCAGTCTCTGAGTGACAGGGCAAGCAGAGTGTGAAACTGGGCAGGGAGATCCAACTGGTATGAGCCAAACATATCAAAAACCTGTATACTACTGCTATGAATGAGACAAAAGTTAGTTAACCACTGAATTTGCACATTGAATAGAAAAAAGTAATTTCAGCTTAGTAACTGAATTGAGATGGGCTAACTGATGTGGACCCATGACTAAACGGTTTTGGTACAAGAAGACAAAAAGAATTGTATCAGAAGAGAGGGTATGAATTTTAACTATGATAAAGACAACTGATTTGACTCCTAGCTGCGTTCCGTATTCTGATATAACCCCTATTGTAAGCATATCTGAGAAGCTGGATAAATATATGGGTAAGAAACAGATGCCATCTTCTGTGCATAGATTCCTTCTCTTCAGTGACACAGATAACCTACCACCTCTAGCACAGTTTGTTATGTAGGAGTAGTGTAACTGGAAAGTGACAGTGTGCTCTAGGAATGCAGAAGCCAATCAATATTTACTGCTGTGTTATTCAGCATGTTGATCTGTGCTTTAGATATGTGTCTCCTCTGCATAGGTGAACAAACCCTTCACTCCCAGTACCTTTTTTATAGTGAAAGTGTCTTTATCCCAGGGGCATAACTTTCATAAATACATTTTTTTACAACTTGCATTACACATTAAAACTATACCTTTTTCTCCATAAGTTTTTTCTCTGAGCTATCTGTGCAGGTTGTGTAAGAAAAAAATCCTGTGTGAATAAATAAATAGATAAATAAAGCATCAATGCCTTGTTTTCTGCACTGAGCAGTAAAGAGTTTTGTGTAAAAAAAAAAAGTGAACATGAAATAAATTGCAATACCATTTCTAATCTGCACAATGTGTAGAATTATGCTTGCAGGCAAAATAAGTGCCTGTTCTCCTATTTTCTGAGTTTTCAATGGAAATGAGGGTAAAAATGTGTCTACACATACACATACATAATCATATGATTGGTACATATATGTACTTATCATCAAAAGACTGTGCAGGAGAACTGTCTTTCTGTCATACAGTAAACTAAAAAACCTGTGTTCTCTTAAACTCTGTTACTAAGCTTATTAAAATATTTTGGTATGAGAGTCACTGAAGTTTAGGGAATATGTTCTCTCAAGATTAGCGGTTAAAAATTGTTTACAAGCCTATGTCTCCGAATAGAAGTGAACCTGTTCCTCTACAGCAATGAGATTTACTATACCATCTTTGCAGTAACTGTTGAGGTTCTTAGACTCACCCATATAGTTAAAAATATGTTTCAATCTTTCATCTCGAAGAGTGGTTTTCTTACTTGCCAAGCAACAGAACCTACTTCTCATGTGACAGTGGAGAAAAGACAAAGATGTAGAGATATGAGAAATGACAAGTTTGGCAAACTTAAAAATAAACAATCCACAACATAACAGAAAAATACTTTGTTTTGTAGATCATCTTGTTAGAGGAGAAGTTGAAACAGTACTGTAAAGCGACATATAAAATCAAAGTTTATCCTGGACAAGTTCATGGGTTTGCACAATTGAAGCCAGAAGATATGAAACCTGCTGATAAGCCTTACATTGAAGAAGCTAGAAATGATATGATTGATTGGATCAAAATGTTTGTTTGACAAAAGCATAAACTAACACTAGGCATCAAGATCAGTGTTTGATTTAGTTTGAGAGAAGGAAACAGAAAAATATCTGGTTTTGAAAATGGTCATAAACAAAAACAGGAACATTTTAATTTATAATTCTAAATTATTGTTTTTACAAGAGTTACAGAAGATTGTGAAATCAAAGTTGGACTAAAGGATGATTAGGCATTAAAATGTTGCTTGAATTTATCTTGCTTTGTATTTGCTTCATTATTCTGCATTGTGACATCAATAGTATGTATGATGATGAATGTATGTATGGCTAGGCTTCGCAAACGAAGATCCAGGGAGAGCTCCATCCACATTCCTCATCAGCGCCTTTTACAAGCGCGCTGATAAAAAGAGGATAGCGGATAGCACCCTCGAGCCTGCGCTATGGATTTTTTTTAGGTGAGACACAGCATGCGCAGAGCTGGACCCACCCTTTAGTCCTAAGGTTCATCTGCCAGGGCTAAGCAAGCTTGGACACTGACAGCGAAGTCCTTAGGATGGAGGTTTTATTAGAGTGTCCTTCTCTTAGATGGAAGGCCTTCCACGGCTACACGAGCTCCATCTGCCCTGCTCCATTCTGGTTTGGAATTAGAGTTGTCCTTCTCCTAGGATGACTGCCAGAAGGCTAATGAGCACATCCTACTCATACAAGGATTATAGGAACACGGGTATCACTCCCCACACTTTACTGTGGGCAATGAGTTTAATGGTCCCTCTGCTATCGGCACAGTTATCGCACCAGGGGCCACAGAAGATCCCAAGTGATTTTCAGACTGTGCCTGGACATCAATAGTAATGATGCTGTTTATCCATTTGTCTTTGCTAGTGAGCATTACTTCATCATGACTTCACCTAAGTAGTTTCTTGCTTTACTTTGGTATGATTGATGTTTGTAAATGTTAATATGGAAATACCCCAGTTTTGCATACAGACATTTTTTTATTAAGCTTTTGTTGCAGATAAACTGCTGTACTGAGCAGAATTTCCCATGTGTGGAACAAATATTTGGCTATATTAAAGAGTTAGAAAGGAATGATGTTTTTAGATGGCACCCTCCAAGTATTGTCTTGTCCAGGCACAGGACTGAAAAACAGGTAACCCACTCAGTCCTGATTATATTGTTTGATTTACATTATATGTCTTGTATCTCTCTCAAGTTCTTCCCCTTTAGCACCCTTATCTCCTCACAAGCACACAACCTGTAAACAACAGTAAACATCCCTGTTTACTCTAACCAAACTAGCTCCAGTTTAGTTGATGTTATTCTTTTATTTTTTTATTTCATTGCCTTGGTAATGATGTGCCAACTTGTGTTTACTTGGAGATCATCTAATGGACCCATATTGCTTTTTATTTTCTACAATACCTGTCAGTTTCTCACCCTGTCGCCTTTTTAATGTAGCCATAAATCAAGGCTGGCTATCTGCAAGGATATTACCTTCCCTTTGGTATCAGGGATGTTTGACAGTTTCACACATTGCTATACTATCAGTGCAGATATATGGTCACGGTATGCTGGTCGTCTGCCTATCGCAACAGACTATGTTAAACAACACTGCTGTGAGAGGTCGTGGAAGCAGAAGTACTGTACAAACCGCACATTGCTCAGTGGTCTGCTCTGCCAGTCAGTATCTTTGTGGCCAGTCAGTAGTGGATAGACATGCTGATGGAGGATGTTCAATAGCTGGTGAGAATGAAACCTGAAATGGAACACGCAAGCGCTGTGTTAGAGCCAAGAGAACTGCCCTGTTGTGAGCACATTGATCTCTCCACTGGTCAGCCTCCTTGCTGTGGTGCTGTGCTTCTGCAAAGCTGAGCAGTGGCCCAATGCTCCACAACCAAGCATCCTGCTCTGTTCATCAAACTGCTCAAACAGACTTCCTCCAACACACAGAAAGAAGGAGAAAAGAAAAATATGTGTGTGGTGGTGGTGTTATTGGTTTTGTTTGGGTTTGGGTTTAAGTCCCTGGATATGCTTTCTGACTCTAGACCAGGTTTCAGGCAGTACTGGGGACACCTGGAGAAGTTCTGCCAAGCTCCCCACACACCTTTTTCACCCTCAGGCCTCCCCTCTTCCGCAGGAGGCCAGAGTGGATTCCCCAGCGTCCGCCCGCCGGCCCAGGCCATCCCTGCCAGCAGCCGTTAGCACACCAAGATCCGAGAGTGCAGAGTAGCCTTCACAAAGCCACCCGTAACACCCACCCGTAACCCTCTCCCTCTCCGCTGGGAACGCTCCGCTGGCTCCGTCCGGTCCGCCGCGTCCCGGGAGCGTTTTGCCGAGTTTCGCCCATCGGGGGAAAGGTGCCTGCGGGCGGGCACCTGCTGCCCAGAACCCTGCCCGCCCCGGACCCCCGTAGTCGGTGCCACCCGTTGCATCCCTATCCCTGGGTGAGACCGGTACTGGCTGAGCCCGCAGGGGCAGGGGAGCTGCGGATGGCAGCGGCTTGCGCCCCTCTCGACTAGAAGGACGCTGGAAAGCGGGAGGGGGCAGGCGGCGGCGGGCGGCTGCTGTCTGGGGAGAGAGGCGAGGTCAGCGACTTGGAGCGGCCGCTCTAGGGGAGCTGAGGGGAACCCAGGCTGCTGCCGTTTTCACCCAGCACAGGGTGAGTGGACAGTGGAGAGAACCCTGTCAGGAGGGCGCTGGGGAAGGCGAGGAGGTGTGACTACGCAGTCACGCACTGTTAGCACAGTATTATGCAGCAGGTATTAGGGGAAGCCCTGAGCTCTGAGAAGGGGAGGATATTTCACAACCAAGCTCTGGAGAAACCTGCCCCACGGAGTGGTGGTAGCTTCCTCTTCAGAGAGTTTTAGAATCCCCCACGGTGAAGCCTTGAGCGGCACAGTCTGGCTTAGAAGTTGCCATGGCCCACGATGAGAAGCTGGATGAAGTGATTTGTGCGGTCTTCAACCCCAAACCTCCTCAGACCCCTGAAAATCCCTGTGGTGACCTGGTGCTTTCTGAACGATAACCCAAGTCTCTGTTAGCCCATGTTCCCAGATGGCCATACCAGGCAACTAGCTGCATCTTGTGTAGCCAGAAGTCCAGCTCCCAATCCTGCAGCATTCCCATATACTACCCCAAGGAAAGCTCTGGTCCCTTGGCACCACCCTGTCCCTGTGCACCTTCACCATCTCAGAAAAATCCTCCAAGTATTGTGGGTTTGTGAAGGCAGCACCATAATCTCATTTTTGTAGGAGATGAGGGTTGAGCATGAGTACGATTTTGCTAATCAAGTTTGAGGGAGCTGGGAAAGCAATGTGCCTGTTGTAGCTTGTCCTGAACTGAAAAATGCCTGTTCGGTTGTTGGTGTTAAAAATGTACTTGAACTAGAAACATGCATTGCATGCACAGCAGCTTTCTCCTGTTTGTTTTCCCAACACAGCTTCTTAAAAATAAACATTCAGTGGGGAGCCTCCTTGAATGAAGCTAATGAGCTGGATGTCATAGATGTGGGATGCAGCTTCAGGTTGCGTAAACAGCTTTTATAGAAGAGATGTGAAAGCCTACCTGTACTCCAAATCCACTGAGCCTGGGTCATCTGGCCTGGGGCAGGGTGTCTCCTGCCATGTTGAGGGTCCAGGCTCTTCTGCCATTCACAGCACATGGCCACAGGTGCCATGGCTTCCAGGGCCCCTCATAAATTGTTCCCAGGATTGGTTGGTCAACTTTGGTGGTGGTAGACTCCCTGACCTCATCCGTTCACTCCCCTCTGCCCTCATCTGCCCTTCTCAGTGTGCAGGTAAGGAGTTTGTAAGCGGTGCATAAACTTTGCTCCAGGTCTTTAATAAAGGCTGTATTAAGGCAGGATTCCTTGCACCTGCAGAAAGAGGAGGATGGTTTGCCTTGAGAGAAAGAAAGGAGGTGTTTTCTATGCATTACCCCTAGCTGCTCGGCCCAGATATCGCTCTAGTTACAGGCAAGATCTGATGCACATTGCTAACTCCACAGCCATTCTTGCTCCAGGAAATGTCCACAAGATGGGGCCTGTCTCCTTGATTGTCGTGAAGAAGACCTTTAGGAGGTTTTGGCTCTAAATAAATAAATAATCAAAAGTCTGAATGGTCCCTTTAAAATCCTGCAGTAAAGTTACACCACTGCCAGAGAAAACCTGGCATCTTAGCAAGTGGGAAGCTGTAGTGAGCAAAGCTGCTTAATGTCTCTGTGTGCAGCAGGACACTGCAGCCTGCTGGATTATGATAATGTGAAATGTCACTTCTTCCTTAGGACTCTGGAGTTATTCAGGGGGAGCCCTGGTTGTGATGCAGCATTGTCACACCCTGCATTTTATTTTGCACTACTGTATGTTTATCGGTTTATCTCCTGCACATGGTAAAACCAGATTGCCTTAGGATATCATGAAAACTTGATAAGCCAATGAGTTGGAAGAAGCGTGATTTGAATTGTACCCGGAGGGTATTCTGTTTATGCTTGCTCATCATGAGTACGATCTTTTCTCTCCTACAAACAGGGATACTGAGATGCTTAAAGGAATTTTAACTGTGACAGAGTATTAGTTCCAATAAACTGAGTTAATTTCCTTGCAATTCTCTGTTATTTACTCTTGATTGGCCAAATAGTGCAAAACCACATTAAAATGACTCAGAAATATAAAACTCCTTTAAGGGGGGACGTCCCTTAGACAACCCAAACATACATTACTGCAGAAGTAACATTCAAAGCATAGCAACTAGTAAAGCTGAACTACTGCCATCCAAGCATTGCCAATGCTCATTAAAGTCGAGAGAAACATCTGCTATGGTAGGAACTGTTGTGGAGACCTTTTTTTCCAGTTTCATGTCTGGCATTCTTGTCATTTGTGGATCAGATCTCACTGGATGTGAAGACGGAGTTGCTACCTTAATGACATGCCATGCAGGAAGCAGGAAAATGGCTGATGAGGTGTTTCTGAGCAATGGGAATAATAAATAGAGGGATGAAGGAGAAGGCACAACAGTATTTAAAAGTACAGCTGTTTTGAGTCTTGTTACCTATCTTTGTGTTTATGCTCTATCCCCAGGATCACCCTGGCTGTGAGTAGGAGAACAACAGAGATGCTGTTGCGCTGTGGCCACCATTTTAGAAGTTCACAAATCGAGCTCTCTGCCTAAAGTGGGTCTTGCAAAATTGTTTTGCTATTTGGTTTTATTTTATAGAGGGAGCCTAAATCTTGAAACAGGGAAGGGTATATCAATGCAATGGAAATGCCAGATCTGGGCTGTAGATACGTCTATGTGTGGGCTTGATAAAATGTGACAAACTGTCTAAAATGGTGAGACTGTAATGTATAATGAGTAATTTTTGGGGGGAAAAAAATGGTAAGGCATGGAGCATCTTAAAGTTGTGATGAATTTCACACTTTATGAATATTTGAAAGAGAAGACAAAAGAGATGGCAATGCAGCTGATTTCCAAGGTGGAGATCAAATCCGAGTAGCTGATATGTTAAGTTTTAATGTGTCTGAGCCATGACAAGTTTGAACTGTGTTTCATTTGAAGTTCTTCAAATGCCAAGAGCTGATCTAAACTCCAAATACAATCAGATTCCTAAACTAACAACCTTCTGCTCATTAAATTTTGGGTGATTGAATTACATACAGGTGAAAAATAGAATTCAATTACTAAGCAGCTTTTAAAATCCTTGTCTCCTACAAATTTTATTCAAATGTGTTTTAGCTGCTCCAGATAAGTTCTGTGGGGTGTGATGAGAAAAAAGTGTTTTGCTCATGGTCTGCTCAACATCTCTATTAATCCCTTTTGTGAACTATTCTTAGGTACTTCTGAAAATCTGCGTTAATGTCAGTTTAATTAGTATTTTTTACCAAGCATTCAGTCTGTTCAAAGGAAAGTTATGCTGTGAATTTTGGCATGTTTGTAGGGATAACCTCAGTGGTACAAGATGATTCACCCCTTTCTGTGAATAATTTCTAAACATTCTTTGAGCCACTACATTTAAAAAAAAAAACTATTAATGCAGAATTTTGTTTATTAAAACTTGGCAATACTGTTATTTTTGTTTAAACACAGCTTCTGTTTTAACATGTGTTTTTAAATAGATTTATTTTAAAATAAACAAGTCTTTTGCTTAAGTAGAAATAAATTTTTGTTGGCTTACTGCTCAGATAAACTGCTCATGAAGAAAAACAGCAAACACAGCAGTAGGAGAATTGTTCTTAGTCTGATTTGATATACAGTGTGTATTTTAAGTCTCATGCCTTTAGTTTGCCTGATACTTGGAAAAGGTAGTTCTGCCTCATTGTAAAGCTAGCAAAGCTGCAGTCAGTGCTACCAGAAAGTTTAACTCCAGCTGCATCTTTTGGAGATTATGTGATGATTTATTACAGGAAGTCAGGAGATGAGCTTTGTTCAAAGAAGGCTTAAGGATGCTAGTTCTTGGTGCTGGGAGCCTTCCCATACATCACTCCAAAGGGACCTGTACTGTGAAAAGAGAATAACTAGTGCAAAAAGGCAGGACTTGGAGTAATTTGTTTTGTTCACTGTGTTTTTTTGTTTTGTTTTAATACCATTTACCATGTTACACACGTCTGTAGCAGAGCAATTGAAGAAGGGAGGGAGTATTGAAAGTGTATGAAAGGTCTTATCTGGCATCTGTTTGAATTAATTAGAAATTCTAGAAGGGGATAAATGTTTAATATATATTCCTAACAAAAAATTGTTAAGCATTGAAGAGGGCATTTGATTTTTATTGCCAGCATGCTGCATTTCCTTAAGGGGAGCAGACAGACAAAGGAATATTGTTCCAGTGCATACATTTACAGCCAAATAGAGACTAGCTTTTGTTAATAAGCAAACACTGCCATTTTAATCAATCAAGAGTTGTGACAGAGCTAGGTTAAAGAGCTTTTCAGACTAGAGGAGAAAAAGGGCTGTGTGTATGACCACCTGGTGCTTGTTGGAGGGGGAACGTTAGAGGATACCAAAAGATTGTTGGGTTTAAAAAGATGCTAAAATGGCTTGTCTCCAGTTCAAAGGAACAAAGAATTAAACTGAGCCTGAGGGATTCTTCTGAGAAGACTTCTTAGGTCACAAACTCTTTGGCAACCTTTCCTCACTCGAGGAGAAATGGAGTAGTTTACATTTGTCCTTTAAATTGTCTAACTCCAGAGAAGTTACTTATCTGTGATGTATGAGGATATGTTACATGCACAACACTGGTCTATGTCTCTGTATTCTTCTGACCGTTCTACATTCAAATTACATAGTGTGTAACTCTTAGAGAAAACCATCTGCTGATTGACCTTCTTCAAGCTGGTGTATCAGAACTTTTAGAAATGCCAGTTAATGATGGGTTCTCTGGGAAAGGGCTGTAGGCAGAAGGGGACACAAGGGACCAGCAAAGTGCAGGTAGACAGCAGCAGCTGCCTTAGATTCCCCATGGAGGAAGGGAAAGGAGACATGCATGATGAAAACTTGCAGGGAAAAAGTAGTCAGAAAAGCAGCATGTTGATGGTGAGGTCTCACAGGAGTAACAGCACGTGGTTGCCAGCCTGTGAAGAGGAGCTGTTAAGACCACATGAAAGGAATGGGTATGAAGCACAGTGTGTGGGAACATCATGTGAAAATGTAGTTATCACATACTAAATTGCTTCAGGCACAAAGCTAGGAGTGGTAGGCTGACATAAGCCCTTCTTCTGGCCTTAACACACTCCTAGGTTATGCTGATGACCTGGAATTCATCAATATTTATGGAAACCAGAGAAGTTTCAAGTGCCTAATAACAGGCCAAGTCTTTAACTTCTAATCTTGGAGTATCAAGTGGGTACATGCCTGGAGTATAGCATGAAGATTATGACCCATAATTACAGTTGTTAATGCAAATAAATTCTATTACTCTTTGTCCTTTTTGCTTTCTTGCAAATTCCTAGATGGCTAATGAATCAAGGCCCTGCCCATGTGATACTGGAGACAGATTTGACTATGGAGGCCATGGGCAGGGAGTACAAGTTGAGCACATCAAAGGCGTATGTCTGCAAACCACCTGCCAGCACAGACAAGGCTGTGATTGTGATTCATAATATAGTTGGTTGGCAACTCCCAAACACCAGATACATGACTGATATGCTAACAGCAAATGGATATATGTAAGAAATGTTTTTTTCTACAAGAAATCCCACTCTTTATGATTTCTAGCCTTATATTAGAACTGTAATTCCCATATATGAGAGGAACTATTATCAGGGTGGTTTGAGTGACATATTTCCATAATACAAACCCACAAGGGAACTTTGCTGTGAAATGTTTCAGAGTACAGCATGCTTCCTTCATACCTTGCTGTTTATAGATGTGACTGCACACATAGAATGCATAGAATATTGAAAACATGCTCACGGTAAAAAGTGATTCTGATAATTTTCCCAGCAATATGAGATGGCTTTAAAAAATAATGTGTTATGAAACACAAGTGTGGATTCTGTTTTTAGAAGTACTTTCAAAATAGTCATTCATGCTAAATTACATGCTGGGATTTAAAACAATTGTCACCAGTAGAAATAAGAATGTCATCTGTTTTGAATATAATATTGATTATGCACATACATACATACAATCCTTTTCTCCCTGAAAGTCTTTCACACTCATTTGACGTGCCCTACAGCAGTTATATATCAAAATGCAGCAACATTTTGCAATAACTGGACATGCTGCAAGCTACTCCATTTGCAGTATACATTACAAATATTCATATAGAGTTGAGACTGGCTTGCAGTTCCAAAAATAAAACCTCCACCTCATTTTGTAGTGATCTGGCTTTGAAAGATGGTGCCTTTAATGCTCTGAGCCTACAGAGCATGAGGGAGGTCAGATGTTAGCAGACAGACCACTGTCATGTGGCTGAGATCTATCCGCGGAGCTGAAAGGAGCTCTATGTCTCTGTGAGGTAAAGTTACTACTTTTGTGAGGATTAGGGGGTTTTGACACACTGGAAAAAGGAATTTTTCTGTAGTCTGCTCCTTGCTACTGTTTTTCCTGAGTATTTGACACCTCATATTATGCTTTATGGTTGGAGAGGTGTTTGTCTTGGGACCAAATGCAATCATTCTCACCATGCAAACGCATTCATGAGACTGGTCATATACCTTTCATGCTGCAGAGGATACTGGCAAATCACTAGTCTGACAGTATGCTTCCTTATTACAGTAAGAGTCTGCTCAGGCAAAAGTACCCAGTGTCTGATGAACTGGTGTTTCTCAACTCGACCTTATTTCCTCTAATTTTTCTCTGTGACTCTTGCCATGTCATACTTCTTTTTGCTATAGTTTCTTTCTGTCCACCTGTGCTGCTAATACCACAGTGGCCAAGGGAAGAAGGCTGCTATTTCCATTGCTCTAGGCAGAAAGAGAGCTGAGAGTTTTCAGGCAGCAGTGTCTGAATGAAGGGAGCCCATGTGTGTCTTCCCTGATTGCTTTAGGATGTTGCTGAACTGGTGTATCAAGGTTTATTGAGAGGAAAATAGATGGTTTTTTTTTCTTAGTGCAGTGTGGGATGAGGAGGGAGCTATGAGAGTTGTAATTCAGAGATCCCATTAAGACTCATGGCTTGCAGTGTCTACCAGGCTAATCTGAGTGAGGAAGAACCTGTTCTTCTCTGTGGGCTTGGGAAGGTTCACTTTTAAAACAATATGTAGCCTTTCTGACAGGCACTTATCCCAAGATTGTGCAATGTTGCCCATACCTTTCCAAACAAAAGTATGCTGTGGATGTCAGTTAAAAAAAATTAGAAAAGCTTGCAACATATATTGTCCTGCTTTAGACCAAACTGATACATTCATTTCACCATGATCATTAAGATACATATGGTGTGTCTGAGGAGGGAGGGAGCTAAAAGCATTTAATAAGTGAAAGATGAATAGTTTCCCAGGGATCCCATTGCTTCCCTGTGGGCTGAGCTTGGGAGAAAACACAGCAGCATCTGGGTGTGAGCTAGTGATGGTAGCCTCCAGAGTGCCTGAATGTTTCCTTCTGCATGAGGAGACAGTATTATCAACTAATGAATGCACCATCATGATTTTGCTGCTGCTTATGAACACATTTCTGTCAAGGCCATCCCGAGCCAGGATCTGGGCATTCCCATGGTGCAGGAACACTTTAGTACTAGGTGGACTCTTACTGTGGTTCCCTTTTTGCAGTCACCAAATGATGCTCACAGTAAACCTCTTATCCCTTTCTTCCCATATGCTTTCCCTTCACTTGTTCTTTGCTGACTTCAGTCTGTCAGGTGTTTGATTTTTTTTTTGCTAGCTTGTAAGTAAGCCTCATTATGTGCTCTATAAGTAAGCATTTTATGTAATTGTCTTTGTTTACATGGAACCCACTGATTTAGTTAAATGGTATTATGTTATATGCAAAATTTAAATTGTTGTAATCAGAACCTAGTTTGATTATCTTCTAGAACATAATTTGTTGATTTACTGTGTATAGTTTCAAATTAGGTACTCAAACCAGGTAAAATACTAGAGATAAAAATATTCATATTTTCCAGATTTGTAACACATTGTATTATGTTATTTAGTTATTGAAAAAACACCTATATAGACACCTATAAATGTTTTCTAAAGCTCATAGGCATTCCTGTAGAAAAGTTATTAATGATGTTTGAAAATATTATTTTCTCAGGAAAACTAGATCAAAACAAAATTGTGCCTGGAAAGAAAGTTTCCATGCTATGAGTGGCCAAAAAATCTCAGTGTTTGATTAATTCATCCAATTTTTTGTTTTTGTGTGTGTGTCTGTGTATGCAGAGCCATCTGCCTAGATTTTTTGCAGAAAGAGAAGCTTGGAAGCCTTTTGATGACTGGTTCATATTTGATGATTGGCTGAAAACTTGAGATGCCAGGAAAATAAATGAGTGATATGTCAGGGAGCTGGATATCACATTGCTTGCTGCTTTCAGATATTAAATTGGTTGGGTTTTTTTGTGATGGTGGTGGTGGTTGACATTGGATGCAGGTACTCTACCAGGGAAGATGACCTTTATGCAATGACTCCTTAGAAGAGAGGAAATGACTGATCTTTTATTTTGCCTTGTACAGAGTTCTAGGACAACTCTCACAATAGTGGCTTAGTAATATCACAGACTGCAAGTTCCTTCCCCTGCCTCACATGGTTTGAAAATGAGCAGTGCGAAAGCGTAATTCTCATCTTAAGTCTCACTGAGTGTAACAGACTGATACTTTAAGACATTGTATGGAAAGAAGGAAAGAGTTTTTGATTGTGCCATAGCACTTGCCCAGCATGGTGTAACTGGTGCCATGTAGATTATGCCTGCTTCATCTGTTCTCAGGGCACAGTGATCATCACCAGCATCTCCCTAGAGGACAGGGTGCTGGGAGCCAAGAGGAGTATCATGTCTTCCTCTCCTGTGTGTAACGCTGCCCGAGCATTTATCAGCAAGGCCTGTTATTAGCAGAGGTGCTGTGGTGCCTTAATAACACAGAAGGAAGCTGTTGGCATGACTTAATTAGAGACCAAACTAATTAACTTCCTGGGAGAGCAAATACTTTTCTTGGACTGTTGAGAATAGCTGTGTTGAAGGTTGCTGGGCTTAGGTATTTGGTGAAAAGGTTATGTGAGACATAACTGAATGATTTCCAGACACCTCCTGTCTCAAGAGGGGTCAGTTGTTGTGGAAACTTTGTAGTTTGGAATCTGTCCCTTCTCTCTCCAATGGGAAGGAAAAGTCGGTCTCTGCCTGGCTTTTCTTACAGGAAATTCATGTGTTTCAAGTGTCAGCTCTAGTGAAACTTTTGGCACTTAATATGCTTCTGTATGGGTTTTGGCAGATACAGTAGTATTTGTGAGGCTGATGTATTGACAGCATAGATAGCTTGTGTGTCTCAGGGAGCAAGAAACTGGGGTGGAAAATATAGTCTTGGGGTGGTATGAAAGACTTAGCTGCTACTGCTTTCACACCAATTCTTTCTCCTTCCTTCCTCTGCATGGGTTCACCTGCTTCAGGGGTAAAGGAGTGTTGAGTGTTTTCAGAATACAGCATCAAGGCAAGGTGTATTTCAAGCTACACTATAAGTTACTGCAATGAACAGTATTCTCTAGAAAGGTTTTTATTACTTTTTCTCTTTACATTTGTATTGGGTTTGGCTGAGATGGAGTTAATGCTCCCATAGCAGTTTTCAGAAACGCTGTGCCTTGGGTTGAAGATAACATGTGATGTTGTGACTGCCACAAGGCTGGCCTTGGTGTAGGCCCTCAATCACTTGGAGCCCTGGCCAGGACTCGAAGCTGGGCCTCCTGCATGTTAGGCAAGCATTCTACCACTGAACCACATCTGTCCACCCCCCAGGCCCTCAAACAACCACTGAACCATCCATCCTCCCCTTTTATCCCTGAGCTGATGTCATATGGTATGGAACAGCCCTTTGGTCATTTTGGGTCAGCTGTCTCGGTTGAGTCCCCTCCCAAGATCTTGTCCACCCCATCCCCTTGGTACTGTGCCAGCCAATACAACATTTCAGCGTGGTGCAAAGAAATTAGGGGTTGTTGATTTTTGATGGGGTGGTATTGCTGTATGTTACCTGATGATGACACACCTGGAATTAAAGGCTGGTGTATCTCTCTATGGTAGGTAAATACAAGGATGTAATACAAGCACATGTATTACAAGCACATGCATATGTATATTGTGTAGCTTAAGTACTTGATCTGGCATTATTTCTTCAAAAGAGGCTCTCAGCTGATGGAGATATTTTCAGCTGAATAGGAAGGTTATTATGCAAAGGAGATGATGTGAGAAATTTGTTCCTAGTTTGGAACACCGAATCCTAGAATGGGTCATAACAGCCATGGCTTTTATTTCGGTTCTGGACATACATACATGTTGTCCTTCAGTCACCTTCCCAGTTTAGCACTTTCCTGTTTACTATTGCTCTGCATGCTGCAGAGCTAGAACTTCACTTAGAGCAGAGAGTGGTGGTTTTTTGCTCTAGGTATGATATAAAGTTAGATTGTGGTTATTTTAACATCAGCTTTCTTTTTATGCTCTGCTCAAGAAACTGAGATAGCTAAGCTTCCCTTTGCTAATGTTCTCAGAATGTAAATTTTGGAGTACTTAATAAAGCGTTAACTTTCCCAGTCAGTTCAAAAGTACTCAAGCTTGTATGTGCAGAAGGCATCTTTCAAGTTTATTAGTTCGGATACAGAAGCTTTTTCTTCAGTTGTAGTGTATTTAGCATTGTCATATATTTCATATATAAGAAATATTTTTGTAATATCCATATCTTTGCAGATTGTTGGATCTGCATTTATATTTTAACAAATTTTCTAGACCCTTATTGCAAGGGTGTTTTTTTCTTAATCTAATTTTACTTTTTGTTTTGCCCATATGGATCTTGGTTTTTAGTGTCTAGCCTGAATGATAAATTAACAAGTTGAATTATGAATAATATGAGGAGTGTCAGCGAAGCTTAAGAAAAATTGTAAAGTTGACTATGAAGTTAAAATTTATCCTGGACAAGCTCACAGTTTTGTACATTTCAAAAAAGAAGATATCAATCCTCAAGATAAACCTTATATTGGGGAAGAAAGAAAGGATATGACCAATTGGCTGAATAAATACATTTAATAGAAAAGCAAGCAATTTATTTTGTGATGCAATTATGTTATACACAGTGGGGATTTTCAATAACATATTTTAGAAAATTGAAGGTAAAATTTGTTAAAATGTAAATTAAAGAAACAAGCAAATAGATTATTTTAGATGTTTTTGTCAATAGATCCTAACTGGTACTTTCGTATTATGTTCTTTTGAAGAAGTCTGAGATTTCACTGAGCAGTGACATGTTTTAATATGCTGTGAAATATTCTTCAGTTTCTTGAGATTTATCTTAATTCTTTAAACAACTTAGACTAATGGTAAATTAATCTATTTGTGTATTCTGGCCACTGTAAGGGGAATTTCCCCTCTTACACTTCATTCTGGTAGCCAGCCATTCAGGGTATTCCTGAGCTGGATCTTGCCACTGGAGCAGTGTGTCAAATGGCCACAAATGGACCTAGCCTCTGCAGATTTGCCAGTCACTTTCTGAATGTGCATCTTATGACAGTGACTTCCAGAGTTTAATTATGCTTCATAGGGAGAAAGGTTTGTGTTCATTAGTTTGAAAACAGCTGCCTTGTATCTTCTAAAGTTGTAAGAAAAAAAAGTAAATATATGTCCCTCTTCATTTTCTCAGTGCTACTGATAAAGACTGCTATGTGATTTAATGGTGAGAATACGTAATTTAAAAAAGTCTTAATTTTACTAACAAAAATCTGACAAATTGAAATATACAGAATCACAGAATATTCATGGCTGGAAATGACCTCTCAGATCACCAAGTCCAACACAAAAAAACCCAACCAAACAAAAAAAAACCCCACACAACCCCTGCCCTCACTAGAGCATGTCTTGGAGCACCACATCTACACGTTTCTTAAACACCTCCAGGGATGGTGACTCAACCACCTCCCTGGGTAGGCTATGCCAGTGTCTCACCACTCTTTCTGTAAATAATTTCTTCCTAATATCCAGTCTAAACCCACCCTGTCTCAACTTCAAACCATTTCCTCTGGTTCTGTCATTAGTTACTAAGGNAACTTACTGAGGGTGCTCTCAATCCCCACGCCCAGGTCATCAATAAAGATGCCAAACAAGACTGGTGCCAAAACTGAGCCCTGAGGGACACCACTATACGACATATATATATATACATTGTGGCGTGTCTCATGTAAATCTAGTCAACAGTATTAATTAACCATCTCTCTCAAGGGGATTTTAATATCTTTGGCTTTTTTCCATCCATATTTTCTTGCTTTACATGCTGCTAACTGGCCCCCCATCTTTACTGTGGGAATATCCTCAGAGAGTTCTGGCCTGCAATTGCTGATGAACAGTTGCTTTTCATATGAAACCTTCTGTATGTATGGCTAGGCTTCGTGAACAAAGATCCAGGGAGGGCTCCACCCATGCTCCTCATCAGCGCCTTTTACAAGCGCGCTGATAAAAAGAGGCAGGCACAGTCTGAAAATCACTTGGGGTCTTCTGTTGCCCCTGGTCGATAACTGTGCCAACAGCAGAGGGAGCATTAAACTCATTGCTCACGGTAAAGTGTGGGGAGTGAAACCCATGCTCCTATAATTCTTGTACGTGTAGGATTAGCTCATTAGCCTTCTGGCAGTCATCCTAGGAGAAGGACAACACTAATTCCAAACCTGGGCAGATGGAGCTTGTTTAGCCCTGTAAGGCCTTCCATCTAAGAGGTTAAACCTCCGCTTGGAAAAGGCGCTGATGAGGAGCATGGGTGAAGCCCTCCCTGGATCTTCGTTCGTGAAGCCTAGCCACGACAGCAATAAAAAAGGATAGCAGACAGCATCCTTGAGCATGCACAATGGATTTTTTTTAGGTGAGACACAGCATGCGCAGAGCTGGACCCACCCTTTAGTCCTAAGGTTCATCTGCCAGGGCCTAGCAAGCTTGGATGCTTGCAGCGAAGTTCTTAGGACGTAGGTTTTATTAGAGTGTCCTTCTCTTAGATGGAAGGCCTTACAGGGCTAAACGAGCTCCATCTGCCTGGGTTTGGAATCAGAGTTGTCCTTCTCCTAGGATGACTGCCAGAAAGCTAATGAGCTCATCCTACCCATACAAGGATTATAGGAACATGGGTTTCACTCCCCACACTTTACTGTGGGCAATGAGTTTAATGCTCCCTCTGCTGTCGGCACAGTTATCGCACCAGGGGCCACAGAAGACCCCAAGTGATTTTCAGACTGTGCCTGGATACCATCTATATGTCATCTATTAATCCAGCTGTTACCTGGGTGATGCAGATGTCATATCGTATTTTTCCAGGAGAAGGAGATAAAGGTCTGCAAGTTTATTGTAAATGTAAAATCTGGAAAATTCCACATTACTGGAGTTCTTTTAGCATTAGAAGGTTAGCTAATGTGCAAGAGGACCATCAGGTCATATATTTATAGAAGAGCAGTCATTCACAAATACTGAAATGGCATGTGTGCCATTTCACTACTTAGGCACTAACACTGTGTCTAAGCAAAAAGAAGAAAAAAAAAGAGGTGCAGAGGTTTTTTTTAATGAAACTGTAGCTATGATTTGCTCCAAGTACAGCCAAATCTTCATGATAAAACCGTAGGTCACTGAGTAAGAGCTGGAAAGGTAAGAAACCAAAAGAGGTGTGTGTTTACAGAACAAAGTGCAACTAACTGCTCATACAGAAATCATGAATGTGTTCCATTAAATTTTGATTTCTAAGTAAAAAAACGACATGGATTTCCTGTCAAGGAACATGAAATAACAGCAAATTAAAAGCCCTTTTAATTTCTAAAGTTTAATGTTAATATGAAGATAAAAGGGAATAGTCTTATGAATAAAGAAGAATTTCTGGAGGTGCATTATTTTACTAAAGGAGTGGAAATGTGGTTAACCAGATCCAGTGGAAAGAAGTTTCTGCAAGCATTGCAGCCATTTCTTATTGGTTTTAACTGCTATTTTTTCTCACATTTATTTTACTACTTTGAAGTTGCTATGGAGTATCTCAGCTCCCTATGTACTCTAACTTTTTTGTAGTACACAAGTGGGAAAAGCCAAAACCAACCAAACAAAAAAAATAAAGATTGGGTTTTGAACACTACAGCTTTGCTCTGGAATTATTTGGTAGGCTTTTTTTTTTTTAATTCATTTGACTTTATTTTAGGTATTGTAAATAAATAACATTTACAAAGTTATTTAAAATACAGGAAAACAGCTTATATATGAAGACTGATTGGTAAGGCTGGCCGCTTTCCCAGGGAAAAAGTGTGGTAGACTAACGTGTATTTAGTGCTATTTTAGATGTGCATCTGATGAAAGTAAATTTTGGACTGCTAATATCTTTTGATAGAGCTCTTTAAAGAGTAATTATAATAATCCAATAAAAAGAAAATCAGAAGAATGGGAGAGATACAAGGATCAGGCAATCACTTAAATTCAAAAGGAAAAAAATATAAAATGTCCTGTGATAGGATAAAATTACATCAACATTTTAAACAATTATTGTAATAGTATGTACAGAAATGTACAAAACTGTTACCTTTGTACATGTTGCTTATTTCTAGTCTGAAAAAGAAAATATTTTCCCTATACTGTATATACTTTGTCTTGTATAGAGCTTTAAAATGGTGTCTCCACTATCTCACCCTTCTGATGACTTTAGGTATACCTTTTACCAGTGGATAAATAGCCTAAGATGCTGTGTCTCACCTAAAAAAAATCCATAGCGCAGGCTCGAGGGTGCTATCCGCTATCCTCTTTTTATCAGCGTGCTTGGAAAAGGCGCTGATGAGGAGCATGGATGGAGCCCTCCCTGGATCTTCGTTCGCGAAGCCTAGCCACGATGATGAAATAGCCTAAGGAAATAATTCCAACACAATGTTTAAAAGTGATACTACACCAATCTTTAAACACAAAGGAACAGCCTTTAAATAATAAAAACAAACAAAGCAAAAAAGCCCCCAAAATTTTGGCTACATGAATTGCTCAGCTATGTCAACATGTTTCCTAAGCTGAAAAGACCGCAAATGCTTGATAAAATTTTGTGTACATTTAAAAGCAGCTTTAGTACTTAGCTATAGCATTACTCCTTACAGTAGCACACACTGCCTGCGCTAGCAAGGGCTTTAAAAACAGTGAGCTTTTAACTTTGTAGCTGTGTGACAAGCAACGACAAAGGCAGTAACTTACGTAACTCCTAGTTGAAGGAACCCGATCCTTGCACTCAGCCCTTTCATTTTCTGAGTGAGCACTTCCTTTTGGAAGCCGCTGAGCTTTCGCGACTTATCTTTGTTATCTCGCATGCTTGCTGTGTTACAGGTATGTGGGGTTTTTTTCGTTGCTGTTACAGATTTTTTTTAAAGCTTTCGCGGTTTTATCCTCCTGAGAGGAAAAAACCAAGTGTGTGCTGAGGTCTGACTCAGCATGTTTGGGGAACTTCCATTTTATCTGTGTGCTTTTTTAAAGAGTCCGTGCTGATTTAAATACTATCGGCGGCTACGTTCTTCCCTATAATTGTTTGAGATGATGGTTCAGAAGCCTTTTATTTTCCCTTCCGAGGTGAGGGAAAAACTCTCAGTAGGAGGACTCAGGAGAGTCTGTTGAAAGTGAAAGAGCCATACAGCAATATCTTTATATTTTTGTGGTTGTAGGTTCAAGTTTCTGAAAAATTTGGTCTTCAAATAAATGCTGAAGTGCTTGCAGGTAGAGATGGTGGAATACTGAGGCTGTGGATTTACAGATCCTCTTAAAAGAATAGCTTCGAAAGGCATAAGAGAAGTGGATTAATTTTCAAGGAATGTTTCAATAGCATCTTAGAAATGGAAAAAGATACTGTTTGTATATAATGCATACTACAGCAAATGTAGAAACACGGAAATGTTTCGACAACTCTACAAAGCTTGCAATTTTTTATGGCTTATAAACAATACAAGCCAACACCACTCCTCACTGGTTTTCTCTGGAGCTCATTTCCTCAGCTGCTATATCTGCATCTTCAAATATTTCATGTTTTACATGTTTCTTTACATTTGTGAATGTGAATTGTTTACAATTAAAGCCTTTAAGGATATACTGACTGGTAAGGGCATTTGTATTTCTGGCGTTCTGAAATGCAAGTTTCTGTAATATGCAATTGCTGGATTTGTTGTATTTTCTGATTTTTGTCTAATCAAAAGGAAAAAGTTTGTGAAAGGAAAATTATTAATCAACTATCTCCTACTATATATTTAAACTGTACTTTGTCTTATATGCTCATCTATTCATTTTTCATGTAAATTTGTTTTAAATTAGAAGTTCTGCGTATGAGACTACAATATGTGAAAAAGGCCCACTTACGGGTCTATTAAAAAAAAAAAGAGTAGAAGATTAGTATAAATGTGTGCCCAGAGTTAATACAGCTTTCAAATAAGATAGTTTGTCATGAATTGATCCGTGAAAATGAAATATCACAGTATCTGCAACTGTAGCCCTCCTAACACTGCTTGAGATATTCTGAATTTTGAAATTTGCAAATCCACAGGATCTTCATTCCCAGAAATCTATGCAGTTCTCCTGGCTGTAGGGTTGTTTGTTTGTTTGCTTTCCTAAAGATGTCCCGTTAGTGCTACAACTACTCAAGTCCCACTAATTCAAGGACTGCTTTTCCCCATTTCTTTCTGTGAGTATATTTGGCATAGTCAAGTTTGAACATCCTAGTTTCTGTACCAGCAAAATTTTCATAGATAGTACATCAGTTTATCTGTAGAGAGTTTAGGTAAAGCTTTGTCTAAATTTGCTTTATGTCCTTTAGTAATTTGGAGATGCTCTGTGCATATTCAAATAAGTTCTTGGGGTTATTTCACAGCATTAATAAGTCAATTCACCCAGGTAGTAATCCTAAAATCATACGGCCTAAAATCATTAACTTGAGACCAAGGAGCTACAAAAATCTGTGTTGGAATCTGCTGGCATTTTTTGACCTTTGTGAATGTTTGCTTTCACTTAAGCAATAGTTTGTGAAAAATTAACCACTCTCTACTGTTATTTTCTTGGGTCAACTTAAGGATTTTTTCCTTTATATTCAGTTTTTCTTTTTGCTGTCTCAGAGTTTGAATGCACTCCATATTTAATATTAATATGATTTAATACTTTAGCTTTCACATATATATTTTTCTTAGCCCCTTCCTTAAGTATCCTCCTTCAAAAGTCTGCAATATCTGAGACTAAAGTTTGTTTTGAAAAAGGATTTCTTGACACTGAAAAAGTCAGCTATGGAATATTCTAAGTTTCTGGAGGAGATTATCATGTTTACTCTAAGTGTAATTATATCTTTCTACATAGTAGCTGTGGGGTTTTTTTGTTGTTGTTGGTTTTTTTTCTTCATAATATTAAGTCCTATGTTAAGCCTTTACAATCTGTGCTAAAGGAAGTAATGCATTCCTGACAAGGACATGCATATGATGAAGAGTGAAAGAACGGGCTTCATCTCTATGTAAATAATTTGTAATGGTTGCCTGTCTGGTCAGTGATTATTTTTACTGTATTACTTCCTTTAAGATGTGGAAGTCCTAGTTATGTACCAGGTCCCTGCTAAAGAGTTCATAAGTAACTCTAACAAGATGATTATTTATTAAAAACAACACAATGGGCTTATTGACATGATATATTTTAGATCTAATAGTAATCAGCATGTTCACAATATTACTGCAATTATTAAAACATTTGACAATCTGTGATACCACTGTATTTGGTCTTTTCCAGTATGGCATGCTGTGGTATTCACAACTGAATATTTTTTGTTCTTTAGCATTACACATGGCTAATGAATCGAGGCCCTGCCCATGTGATATTGGAGACAAGTTTGACTATGGAGGCCGTGGGCAGGAAGTGCAAGTTGGGCACATCAAGGCATACGTCTGCAAACCACCTGCCAGCACAGACAAGGCTGTGATTGTGATTCATGATATATTTGGATGGCAACTCCCTAATACCAGATACATGGCTGATATGCTAACAGCTAATGGATACATGTAAGAAATATGATTATTTTCAAAGTGTCTTTTATATAAGAAAATTTGTTGAACTACTTATTTCCTTTTTTATATCCAAACCAGACATACCTAAATAATTTCATAGGCTTCACTTACATGTTCCTCTAGAGAATTTCCTGTTTGTTAATTCAGTGTAAGAAGTCTAACATAGTTGAGTAGTCCTACCATAAGATAGTAGGTGAGCACAGAATAGAAGAGTGAAAAATAAACAGAGAAAAAACTTACTCTGCATCTTTCACCCTCCATGAGCCTATAGCAACATGATTCCTCCCTCTTGACCTAGCATCTGGGCAACTTTGGTGCTACAGTAGAAGTTCCAGAGAAGCTGAAAGTCATTCTGTGATGGTGAAGTGTACCACTCTGTGCCAAAGAAAGAAACAACTTCTCCAATATATGAAAAGAATGTTGGGTTTCCTCTTTCCTGTATTATTGGTTTAGCATTGCTTCTAGCCCAAATGTACATACCATGTAAATTGTAGGGCTTTTTATAAGTTTAATAGGAAATCACTGAGAATTTTTAATTGCAGTTAACAATTTCTCAAATTAATTGTTGATTTCTAACAGGGCAAAATGTATGTGGAAATTACACTACGTTTCTGTATTAGACATAGAAAAATAGTGAGTTGCTTCTATACTGCTATGATGGAGATAAAATTCTATGTGTATTCAACAATATGGATTTGTTGTGTAGTACACACAGACTTACCTTTAATCCTTTCTCAGTATTATTTCATGGGCATAAAATGTTTTTGTTTTTCCTGCAGAGCCATCTGCCCAGATTTTTTTGTGGGCCAAGAACCTTGGAAACCTTCTAATGACTGGGCATCTTTTGAGGAGTGGCTGAAAACCAGAGATGCTGGCAAAACAGACAAGTACAACCATTGTTCCTTGTTCAGCGAGTGGACATCCTTCTTTCATAGGGATTTTTGCCTCAGCAAAGATGCAGGATTAGATCCTAAATTATGGACGGGTCAAAAACAGCTGGATGTCCACAAACAGAAATTGCATGCAGTTTGTGGGTCAAGCTCATGGTTATGTGAGGGGTGCTTTTCAGAAAAAAGGAGAACTTTGAACAAGAATAAAAATGCCCACTCGTTACTTGCGCAGAGAGTAGCAGTGAAATGAATAACTCAACAGAACCAATAAAGGCTAGAAAATGTAGCTCACTCCTTCCACTTCAGTTTGATTCCCGCAGGCAGACACAACTTCTATGGATTTCAGATGGGATGCAAACATAATCAACCAGACACCATTTAACTAGGGAACATTGGTCATGCTCCCCATCAAATCCCAGGTGGTTCAAAGCATGCTACTTTCCCATTCTTCCAGCTATACTTTTCCCATTTTTATCTGACATGTAACTTGATTGCATAATGTTACTTCTCATTTTGAAGTAACAATTCCAAAATCACTTCCACAATTTCATAAAATATTTGTCTCCCTAATGAGAGATAGTTTATCTGTAGTCCCATTTGTTCTATGATTCTATGATTTGTCTTAATGAGATGCTCTTGACTGGCTGTGTATCTCTTAAACTTATATTTGTCTCAGCCTATAAGAGAACTATAGTAATTTCTGAAATTAATTGGACTACTGTTTATAAAATCACCTTAGGTTCTGGTAATGGTAATCTAGGAAGACTGATTTTCTAGTTTGTCATCTCCCCTGGAGTTTCTTTTGTATCCTGGAAATGAATAATAGTAAATTAGTGTTGTGAGTTGACCTTCACCAGCAGCCAAACACCTACTCCACCACTCACTCACTCCCTGCAAGAGGGACAGGAGAGAGAATAGGAGGAACAAAGCAAGAAAACTCATGGGTTGGGATAAAAGCAGTTTGACAAGTGAAAGAAAGAGAAAAACCAGAACTGATATAAAGGCAATCACTCACCACTTCCCACTAGCAGACTGATGCCCAGCCAGTCTCTGAGCAGCCTTGGAGGCCAGGGGAATAGAGCTAGCGCCTTAATTCACTTTCATTTACATGTCTCAGAGAAACAGATGTCATCCTGAAGTATCTAAGGGAACAATGTGGTGCAAAGAAGATCGGTGTCATTGGGTTTTGCTGGGGTGGAGCAGCAGTACAACATCTGATGCTGAAAAATCCTCATTTAAAGACAGGGGTATCCCTCTATGGTAAGTCTCAAATAACTATTACCTTCTGAGCAGATATGATTGGTCAAGGATCTTAATCTCTAGGAGTATTATTGTAACAAAATTCAATGTGACATTATATAGAAGATGATGATTTTATTATACAAAATCTTTAAGCAATTTGATTCTGCACACTCACACTTTTGCACTTAATCATAACCAGCAATATCTATGTATTCAAGTGGTATGGACAGGATTGCTTCTGTGCAACATAGCATACAGGACACCAAATGCCAAGGCCTCACTATGGCTCAGATTGCTCTTGGCTGGTAGTGATGAAATGGTTTCCGGGCACATCTTTTACACCTTTTAGGAGCCAGCAGTTACTATGAGACTATCTTTGCCACAGCATCTTGTTTACCTCAGTCTGCATAAGTCAGGAGAGGTTGCTGAAAAACCTTTTTATCACACGTCCGTACTCTACTCCCCTGTTGGGCAAGTAGGGAAAGAACTGGTAGTAGTGATACGCTACAACCTATTCAGTTGTTCTGTTAGGCTGCAGGGTCTTTTCCTGCTGAGTCATCTGGGCTGAGGGATGCAGAACATCATGACATGAACAACTTATTCCTCAGTGTTACTGCTGGCAGTGGTCCCTAATTACTAATATGAATAACTTTTTTACTCTCTGTTTTAATCCTTGCACTCTCACACTTCCATTCTTGATGCATTTATGCTACCTTTAATATTTTTTACTGCAGTTCTGTATAATCCAGAGCAATTTATATTCATTTGAGGTGAAGGTATTTTCCCAGGAAGTTTATGGGGACTATTTTGCTGCACTGATTTACTGATCAGCTGAGTCAATTCAACAATGCTACTTGCTGCTTTTTTACTTTTCTGTTGTAATAATTTCAGTAATTGGAAGAGTGGCCAGGGTGGTAGCTACTTACTTTACTGTTACTTAAATTCAAATGTATTTGAATAGTCAAAAGTACAATATCATTTTTTTATGGATTTATATCAGTATAAATATATGTACACTGAAATCCTAAACATATATCTGGAATGTTGAATATTTACCAATAAATTTTACAATTAAAAATGGTCACACTAGGCTAGAGATGAGCAGCTTTGAAGTGTCCATCTTTCATGGGACCCTGTCTCTCAGTGCTTAGAAGAAGGTGCTTAGAAGAAAATGGCAAGAATGGGGTAAATGTAACAATTCTTCTCTGACTTTTCAGGGCAGCTGGTCTTTTTATCTTTAACAACATCCCAAATCAAAGAGAGTTCTCACAACAAAAGGGAAAGCAAAACTTGTTTAATTCCATTACAAACTGATGAACCCTAACTGATCAGAATTATTTTTACTATATAGCTTTGGTAGTGCTTTAATTGCTTAAATTATCATAACTCATTGTATATACCTCTCCTTCCCTAGGAGTGATCAGGTTCTTTGAGGACAGGTCCAATTTGCTTCATCCTACCTTCTTCATTTTTGCTGAAAAGGATGAGCACATCCCATTGGAGCAGGTGCGTTTCTACTTGAGTTATTTGTCTTTTTAATGATTTTTGTGCTTGTTTTGTAATTTGATATTTAATTAAAAGAAAGTAGAAAACCAGTTTGCACTTTTCTTCCTCTTTCACTAACTCCTACAGTAGTTCTACACAAATTTATGTTGTTTATCCTCAAATCAAAGTTTTACAGTGACACTAAAAAACATTTTCTGTTTCTGTTCCAAAATATGGATGATTTATATTTCATAGAATCCTAGAATGGTTTGGGTTGGAAGGGACCTCTGGAGGTCATCTAGTCCAACCCCCCTGCACTGGGCAGGGACATCCCCAACTAGATCAGGTTGCCCAGAGCACTGGCAAGCTTCACCTTGAATGCCTCCTAGGGATGGGGCCTCTACCACCTCCCTGGGCAACCTGTTCCAGTGTTCCACCACCCTTGTGGTGAGGAACTTCTTTCTAATGTCCAGTTTAAATCTACTCCTTTCCAATTTAAAACCATTGCCCCTTGTCCTTTCACTATAGGCCTTTGAAAACAGGCCCTCTCCAGCCTTCTTTTGAGTTCCCTTTAGGTACTGGAAGGTCACTAGTAGATCCCCCCGAAGTCTTCTCTTCTCCAGGCTGAACAATTCCAGCTCCCTCAGCCTGTCTTCATAGGAGAGGTGTTCCAGCCCCCTGATCATTTTTGTGGCCCTCCTCTGGACCTGCTCCATCAGGTCCATATCCTTTCTGTATTGAGGGCTGCAGAACTGGACACAGGATTCCAGATGAGGTCTCACCAGAGCAGAGTAAAGTGGCAGAATCACCTCTCTTGATCTGCTGGCCAAGCTTCTTTTGATGCAGCCCAGGATGCGATTAGCCTTCTGGGCTGCCAGCGTGCACTGTTTGGTCATGTCCAGCTTCTCATCCACCAGCACCCCAAGTCCTTTTTTGCAGGGCTGCTCTCTATCATCTCCTCCCCTAGCCTGTATTGATAGTGGGGATTGTTCTGACCCAGGTGCAGGACCCTGCACTTGGTCTTGTTGAAACTCATGAGGTTCATCTGGGCCCACCTCTCCAGCTTGTCCAGGCCCTTCTGGATGACATCTTGCCCCTCCAACTTATCAACAGCACCCCATAGCTTGGTGTCATCTGCAAACTTGCTGATGGTGCACTCAATGCTGCTGTCGATATCGTTTATAAAAATATTAAACAGTACAGGCCCCAGTACAGAGCCCTGAGGGACACCACATATGAGAGTTCCTAGGAGGAAAAGGACAAAAAACCAAAGGAAGGCTTCTGTCACGTTTAAGATAGTGTATAAAATCAGCAGAAAATTCCCACATGTACATGCAGAATCACTAGTTGCAGGAGAATGAAAAACTCCTGTAACTATCCAACTATCCTTTTCCTTCCCCCATTGTCCTGCAGAGCTGCTTCTTTCTGGTACTCTGTCAACAGCCTGGCTGTTGATTCAAAACCTTGTCCCATTTTTTCAGTGAGGTTTTGTCACCATTAACTTGTACAATGATCACTACATGCAAACTTTCTCATGAGACTGAGCAGTAGGTGTTTTTACCTTCACAAGTATTATTGCAGTAACTCATACATTGTTTTGCAGTTTTATACAGTCACATGCTGCTAGTTTATTGAAGAAAAGAGCCTAGTTAAATGAAGAAATCGTAGTATTGGGAATACATAAAATTAGTAGAAAAGAAAAAAATGGCAAGGATACACTGTGTCCATACCCCAGGAAAATAAAAATCCAGAACAGTTGGAGGATTGTAAATATGTAACATGTTAGCTCCATATTCATTCACCATGGAACAATCTGTTACAGGTCACCAGACTCAAGCAGAAGCTTAAAGAAAACTGTAAAGTTGATTATGAAGTTAAAATCTACCCTGGACAGACACATGGGTTTGTACATCGCAGAAGAGAAGATATCAATCCTCAAGATAAACCTTATATTGAGGAAGGAAGAAAGGATATGATCAACTGGCTGAATAAATATCTTTAGCATAAATAAATGCCTATAAAATACATTAATTGTTGTAGGAAATAAAATATAATACAGACTCTTGATTAAAATATCCTTAAAAACATCAAAGTATTTTGTAAAACTCTTGCAATAACACTACTTCTTTGCACTTATCTTCTGAATTAGATGCTTAGAAATAGCTTTTTCATATGCTGAAAGCTATAAATGTAAATAAGATTTTTAAATTTGATTTTGTATATCTTAAAATTATTAAAATGTCATGTAGAATATGTCCTAGAATCTGAAAGTGATGTTTTTCCTATTAGTGTCAACATGATAATAAGTCATTGAAACTTTGCCTATGCTTGAGAAATGTTTACCTAAAAGCCGCATTTATAGTTGTTGATCTGTGAGATTTTCAGCTCTGAGACTTTCAGCTTTGAGGTAAATATAGTTTTGTTTGGAAGGCTGGGCCTTTTTGTTCAAAACAGAATATCCTAGTCAGAATTCATAAAAAAAGAGCTAGAAAGAGGGAAGGGGAAGGAAAATGGGAAGAAATATGTTCAGGCTGAAAGTGGGCTGCAAAAATTTGGGAATTGTGACAGACATGAGGAGACCAGAGGAACATGAAAGACCAGAAAAGAAGGACCTGAACAAGCAGGAAAAGGGTTGGACACAAAGAGATTGTAAAGAGCTGTAAAATTTACAAGAGAAAGGAACAATGCTGGAATAGGAGATTACCATCTAACATACACAGAGCATAGGAAGTAAATATGAGTGAAGGCTTTCAATCCCTCTTCTCAGCCTCCCAGGCTGAGAGATCTGGAGCTCTTTAGCCTGGGAAGAGAAGATTGAGAGAGGATTTTCTCAATACTTATCAATATCTAAAGTGCAGGTGTCAAGAGGATGAGGCCTGTCTCTTTTCAGTGGTGCCAAGTGACAGGACAAGGGGGTAATGGGTACAAAGTAGAACACAAGAAATTCCACCTAAACACAAGGAAACATCTCTTTGCAGTTGATGCAGCACTGGAACAGGCTGCCCAGAGAGGTTGTGGAGTGTCTTTCTCTGGAGACTTTCAAAACCTGCTTGGACGTGTTTCTGTGAAAGTTAATCTAGGTGAATCTGATGGACTAGATGAACCCCAAAGGTCCCTTCCAACCCCTAACATTCTGTGATTCTGCGATTTTCCTTCTATTTCCAGACTGGTCTAGTAGGGGGACAGCTCCGGAGGGCAGAGATTTCTTGTTGGCTACAGTTTTGTTATTTCCTTTATCATCTTATTATCTACTCCATGTCTATCAACTGACTTTTGGATAATCTGTTTTCATATATATCTTTCAGGCATTACTGGTAGCCTGAAAGCACTACCAGTGCCTTCTTTTCTTCCACAGAAAGGCTGCCCTCTGTGTCTGTGTTCCTCTGTTCCCTAGGGACATAGAATGTCTGCCTGTACAGTCAGAGACATCATGGCTCCTGGCTCACAGAGGTGCTTTAATTCCCCAATGTGAATTGTGAACCTGCCCACATCTAGTTACTCTGTTTTAATTTTTCTTCACCCTCCATATACCTGTACTCCTGTTTCTTCTATAAAATTAATTTTATTCAGAATATGGCTAAAATTAACTCTTGTGAAGATTAAACCAAGCAGCTCTGGACACTTTGGTCTTTGCCAGACTTTCTGGTATTTGTTCTCCTTCCTGCCAATATCCAGTGCTTTCCTTTTGCCCTTTTCTCATTTTTTATGCATATACAAATGCTTTTATTACTAGTTCTGCGTTGCTTGATTGCAGTAAGTTATATGCTGCTGCCTAAGCCTTTCTACAGCACATGTTGTTCCACTGCTCTTGTCCTCAGACACGTGCCTGTGTTTTCCCCCTTTGTAAGCCTCCTGTTTGATTCTGAAACATCAGAAATCTGGGGACATCTGGATACAGCTTCAATGGCTTCTTGCTATGCTGTCTGCCCTTGCTCCATATCAGGGTCATCTGGCACTTAATAATTTTCCTTTCACTAAAAGCCGGAGACTTCCACTCCTTTTTGCCTCATAATACTCTAATCAGAAAACCCATCAGCAGCAGAGTTCCTGATGCTGCTTCTTCATTTTTTTCAGGAAAGTGCATCTCATCATTTCACAATCAGCTCAGTGCAAACCCTGTCATCTCGCATGATCTCAGGCAGTTGCTCTACCCTCTGCCCCTCACTCAGAGTTGAACCTAAACCAGACTGGATTACAGCATTAACTCCTCACCTACACGAATCCCTCCAGTATCGTCAGGTTTTCTCTCCACTGAGATTTAATTGATTATCAGTACTGGTAATGCACAACCCCTCCCTAGTGACTATGGGAACTATATTTTGTTTCAGCTTCTTTGGTATCTCTCAGTATAACTGATACTATGATTCTAATTCACAGTAATCATCTAGTGAGGTCTTGTGATGCTGAGGGAATAGAGGTGGCTAAAATATTGTACTGAACATGGCTCAGTTTCCCCTCAGTGAAGCACACATGAGCCCAGGGAGCCCTTAGCTTTCACAGAATGTTGCCTCCAAAGTACAGCCCCTCAATTGTTTCCATTGCCCCACCATATTTTTCTTTTTGCAGTCACCTCTGCCAGCCATCCTGGCAGCCCCCTCACCAAGCCAGCCACAAGTGTGTCTTTGAACTCCACTCTGCTTTGGAGACTGTCACCACGTGGGTCTCAACTCAGATCACACAGCCTCAGTGGTTCTTCAGCCACCCCTCCATCTTGATCCGCTTTTTCACATCACTTCTTCCACTTATTCCTGCAGTGCACCATGCATCTCCCATGAGAAAACAGTTCTCCCTGAATCATACTGAGTTAGTACCATAACTCCCCCATCTTTCAAAAAGATTTCATGCGGACGGTATTAAAATCTGAGGTATAAGTCCAAAAACTTCTCTTGCTCCTTGGTTTATGCCCTCAGTCAGTGATTAGTGGTTTTCTCTGGTTTGGGCACTGAACATCAAATTCCTATCTCCCTGCTGCTTGCTTTCAGGAGAGATGAGCCTGTTCTTAGTAGGTCAAGCCAGTGCAGGGAAAGCCCCTTCAGGTCTTCAGTGTATTGTTGCCATGAGTCATGCTACTAGAAATAGTTCCATAGTAGTACTTCTACCAGTTCCCATGGGAGAAGTTCTGTCATGCCCACCCTGATCCTGCCTTTGGACTGGATCTGTACCGCTTCCCAGTGACCTACAAAATAGAGGAAAGGGCCAGACAGTTACTTCTGTGCTTCTTACCTTCCCTGACATGGTTCTAGACTCTGTGTGTAAAGGAGAAACACCTTCATGCAGGAGAACTGCAGATATCTCCATTTGTTGCAGTGCGAGACGGAGACTTGTTTGATGCAAACAATTGTCTGATTTATTCAAGCAAAAGTATCACATTATATAGAGTTATGGTAATGTTACAGGGTATCATATTCTTTTCTATTGGTTAGTAACAGCAATTCTGTCATCTTTTCATTGTTTCATTGGTTAGTGTTTTGATCCTTCATTTACATGCTTATTAGAAAATCTTATGTAATGCTTCTGAGGAATGTCACATATGGGTTAATGTTTACCAGTTCTTATGATCGAAACTACCTCTTCTCATCCTGTTTTCGAGATGTGTTCCTCTTTGATCTTAGTCACAGACCAAGGCTTATGCTGAAACTTTTCTATAAGCAATTGTTCTGCGCTAACAGTACGTGACTGGTTGCCCACAATTCCCCCTTCCGTTTGCACAAGAAAGATTCGCTTAACAATTTTATCAAGCAGACGCTGAAGACATTGAAAGATACAAGGAAGAATTAACAAAATACAGAAAATAATCACAGCAAATAATAAAATATATTTCAAAATCCAGGACCACCAGTGTCCAAGGCCTAAGGATTCTAACCAGGTATCTAGAGGGTTACGATCAATTTGTAACTTACGCATATTAGATTGCAAAATAGCGAGTTTAGAGTGTATGGATTGTGAGTTGTCAGTGAGATTAAAACAACACATGCCTTCAAAATCCTCACATCCATGTCCTTGAGCTAGCAAAAGGAAATCAATAGCTGCTCGATTTTGTAAAGTGGCTTTATGTAAGCTATCCATTTCAGTAGAAAGATCATAAATGATACTTGAAGTAAGATTAAGTTGTTTCTCTGCCCAGCAAGTAAGAGCTTGTAGAGTACTGTGGGCATGTACTGCAGAAATCTGAGGCAGAAAGATGGAAGTAAGAACGATCGTAGGAGTGGCCCATAGAACTACATTATCAGAACAATTAGAAGTAAGGGTAGAAAGAGATCGTTTATGAAGATGTGAAAGAGAAGGAATTAAATGTTTTTTCTGTGGCATTAAGAGGGTAAGCTTGCCTAGAAAGCAGGGTCCTCCATACGGTAAAGGTGGTACGGCAGGCCATGCCCGGTCTCCGCAGATCAGAAAATATCCTGGAGGCAAAGCTTTTGCAGATTTGTTAGAGTACGGCATATCTGAAATAGTATTGTTGCAAAAGGAAATGTTATACTTTAAATCAACTGGAGAGACCTCAGTAGGTTGTGTCGTTTTACTACTATGAGAACTAAAGC